>KZ308482.1:1071065-1086255 GCA_000376725.2 Ladona fulva | reverse complement strand
CTGTTACTTCTTCTGGGAGAATAGAGGGGGGATTTTCTGAGTTTTGTGTTTCTTCTTGTTTTTCCTTTTCAACATTTTCTGTCTTCTTGTATAAGTTGGTGAAGTATTCGGTTACTGTCCTCAGTATTGCTTGTCTATTGGAAGTTGTTGTGCCATCTTCTTTCTGGACGACCAAGATTTGTTTCTTTCCCATTGCTAGGCGTCGTCTGACCCTCTTCATACTGTTGTTGTTCTCTATTTCTTCTTGTACAATTCTTTCGTTAAAATTCCTTACACCTTCCTTCATTGCCACTCTGATAGACTTGCATAGCTCGACATATTCGATATTTTCCTTTGGCAAGTCTGAGTGCTTCAGTTGCTTTCGCTGTTTCATCATTTTCCTGGTTCTGTCGCTGAACTTCTTATCCTTTGGTCTTTTCGGTGTCCTTGCTACTTCTTCTGCCGCTGTTTTCACGACTTCCATTTTTTGCATCCAGTTCTACTTCTTGAAGTGCTGAATACCTATTTCTAAGTTCCAGCTGGAACTCTTTTCCATTTTCTTCTAATTTTGTAATACTTACCTCCTGTTTCCTGCTTGAGACCAACTTCTTTCGCTCCATTCTAACGTTAATCTTCATTCTGCATCTTACTATCCTATAGTCACTTCCGGTGTTGAAGTTATTTAGTACCTCACAATTAGTAATTGGGTAGAGTTTGTTACAATATGTAGTCTATTTCGTTTTTTTTACTCCATTAGGATCTCTCCAAATCCACTTCCTTGTAAGATTCTTCTTGAAATATGTATTCGCTATGCACATATTGGTGCACCCTGCAAACTCTACCAGGCGGTGACCTCGTTCATTTCTCTGGCTTAGTCCATGTATCCCTCTCACAGAATTATCTGCTTCTTGCTTAACATCACGAGCGTAAAAATCTCCCATGATAATTTTATAATAGTGATCTCCCTTGTCATGTTCCGTGCCGAGTCTGGTAGAAATTTTCAATTTCCTCTTCACTGGTAGCTGCTGTTGGTGCATAAACTTGGATGATCTGAACAGAGTAACTCTAATTTATCCTGAGGATGAGCTTATATATTCTGTACAATACACTTTCTATTTTCTCCACATTATCTTTCCATTTCTTGTTAATCAAGAAGCCAACTCCTCCAGGTCTTCCATCCTTTGTTCCCCTATAATAAAATATGTGCTCTTCCTTGAGCGTAACCAGTTCTTCTAATTTTCTTCTTACTTCACTGAGTCCGATGACATCCCATTTTATCTTCTCTGCTTCATTGAGTAGTTCCAGGAGTCGATCCTCACTGTTCAAGCTGCGGCAGTTGTACGTTGCAAAGTGTAGGGGGTTATTTCTTTTCTTCATGATGGACCTCTGTAATGCCACCACCTCCCGGACATCCGAATGGGTGGTGCTTTTAGGACCAGATTAGTTTTCATTACAGAAGTTCATCATAATAAATTGAAATTGCGCCTGGAGGGTAACAGACAGTGATTTACCATGCTGTCTCACTACCGGTTGGTGAATGACTGAGTGCCAATCTCACTATTTAGCCGCAGAAATTGTTAAAGCCTCCTTAACATGGTTGAACCTCATCTATACATCGCCTCCAACCTCCGTTTACACCCCTCCGCCTCGATGAGGGAATAAACTGTTATATTATACACCACCTGCAACGCTCCGCCTGCCACTCGGTGTATGGCAGGCGGAGTGTTGCAGGTGCTGTACAATGCCTTCGTTAATGAATCTTACATTAAGCTTGCAGTGTGCAAGCAACTTTTACTCGTGTGTTTGTGTATATATATATATACTGACTTTGATGGAGTGCATAAAATGTTGGGTTTTTGGCTGTAGAGGAGGAGGTGGGAAGCCGTTTAATTTTCCTGGAGGTCTGGACAGATAAGCATGAAATAAGAATAATAACTGACAATACATTCTTCGTGTACCTTTTTCCTAGATCTTCAGTATTTATTTTGAGAACATATAACATTATGGAAGGTTAGACAGACTATATGGATGCCTCGTATGCTTTATATGTATTAATATTTTTACTCTGTTTGAGGAGTTAGACAACTACATTGGCTGCCCATTACGAATGGTCAGATTCCGAAAGGAGATTACATAGTAGACAACTTTACATCGCCTTGCTTAGAGAAATTTCTGTACTCTATATGTTTCTCCTCATTTTTATAATGTTAGTCATTCTCCATTACAATATCCAGAGTTTTTAGAATATAAGATTTTTTTAATTCTAAGATAGAGAAACTCGATGTTAAGAAACTCCAAGGTTACATCCAAGTGTGCATAAAATACCAGATTTTGAAATGATTATTCGCTTCATCATTCATATCATGTTCTTTCGTATTGATTTTATATTTTCTACCTATGCTTATTTCTTTTATTCATGGTAAGGTATGTTGATTTTGTTGTGTTGTTTTTTTAAATAAAACGTAGATTTTAAAAGTTTATTTTCACATTATTTTGCATGTACATTTCTCTTTGACTTCATCATATATTTGTCTTTTGGTCGTTTCTCCCTTGAGAACTGAAATGGTTTAAATAAATGTCTTCTACTAAACGCAAGGAGTTTCCTAGATAACGTGTAAGGTAATTATTGTTTTCCCGTTGGTTAAAAAGACATACATTTTATACGGTAGATTTTAGTTTTAAGAAATTTCGTATCTTCATTAACATAGAATTCCTTATTAATTACACATCATTTCACTCAGAATTCCTTTTTAAAATCATTTCCTTAACTAATATCCTTACTTATAATAGAAGTAGTTCTAATAGTGAATGTTTGTGAATTATAGATTATAAATGCAGATTTGTGGTTTCTCATATGTCTACTGGGGACTCCCTTTACCACATAGGTATATATAACCTGTAGAAAAATAGAAAGGCTTCCATGCTGATAACCCTTTGCGTGGTAGTAGTAGTTCACACTCTTGAAGCCACACATTGGTATGCTGGAGAGACTACAAGGTGCAAACATGCTTCTAATAGCTTCAATTGGTTGTCACCTCAGTATCACCGGAAGTACAACCCAGAAATAATGACAGTTAGGATTTGAACCACGCGCTGTTTGGGCGACATTATTCCCATCTATCGGAAAGGATAAAAACTTCGTGGTCGGAAAGTTTCGGCATCGGCAGCCCTGATAGGCATTTTGGAACGGGGTAGGAGAACTAAGTGAAGAGAGTTAGTGGGGCTAGAGGAGTTCATCCCCCTCTAATTTCAGTTGGGCACGCTTTACACCGAATTCCTGGCTTACGAAGTTAAATGGAATGAGCAAAATAAATGATAAAATGTTGTTACAAGTATATATAATAAGTTTATCTTTTAAGGATTGTTTCCAATTTGATCATTTTCAGCGATATGGCTTTCAAATGTATGCCGTCATGGGAGAATAACTGGTAGCATCCGTGAGACGATGGAGTCCACGGTGTTCCATCTCCCGTGTATTTCTTTCGTAATGAAATGCTGGTTACGTCATAGGGGTTGGGGTAGAAAACTGTCGATTCCAATATGGCGGATCAGTTTGAGTGACCAATGAAAAGCAAGGAAAGAGCTTTACGAGGATGATTTGAATTTTCAAAAGATTTTTCGTTTTATGCGACGATATTGCGATTTTCGGGAAAGAAAAGGATAGAGAAATTAAAAGCATAATATTTTTCAGTTATTGATTGAAAAATAGATGCACAGCATGTATTACAACATCACAACTTCACAAAATTAACCCATAAACATAGCAGTATTTCCTTTTGAATAGTAATAGAATCAACCAACTGCTATCAAACAAAATAAAGCAAAGGAAAACAAGGCTGCCAGAAAAAGCCGTGGAAAAGAGTTCTCAATGCAACTTATAAGAGCAGAATCATTTCAGATTGGTGAGGAAAGCTTGCATATCATGCACCTTGAGCCAGGCAAAGGACCGTTCATCTCACACTTGTCTAGATTACATCAAGATATTCAATATCCTCTAGTTTCTCAATATTCCACATTCATGCTAATAGTTTATAGGTTTAAATGACAAATATAAGTAGACACTTGGCTGAAATAATATATAATAGATATATATAATAATATATAAACACTGTTTACAAGTATAGTAGTATAATCACCAGTGCTTCAACATCTGAGCTCATTCAGCTTGTTGAACCCACTGGGAATTTAGCCCCTAACTGTTTTCAAGAAAGTTAAATACATTGCCCAGTTAGAGATCTGGTAGCCCACACACTGGTTACTAATTAATAACTTCATATATGCCTAGACCTACCAGGTCATGCACATATATACAGATATTAATTTAAAAAATAATAATAACATAAATTTTAACTAACAACTATATATACATGCAGATTCCAAGTAACCAAATATATACACCTTACTTAATCCCACAAATTTCACCCACTCCTGACACCTAAAATTGAAGAAGACAATATGAGAACATTACAATAGGATAGGCACCTAACATTCTACAAGTAGTTCTAAATGCTACACAATGTTGCTAGGGTAGCCAGTAGAAAGCATTTATCAATCACAACATATTATGCTCCATTTAGGGAATCAGTATACACATTGGTAAAATTGTAAAAAAGATAGCCTCTCCAAAAAGCAAACAAATTCAGCTATATTAATCATTACATTAAACTACATGAAGAGACTTCAGGAGAACTTTCTCATAACGAAGAAATTTTAGATAATGAACATGTTATGAGTCACTAAAATGACACCTTGGAAACATTGCATAGAAGTGATATGAATTGAATCAGGAATGTTTCATCAATTTTTCCAAAATTATTTGATATCTAAATGAAAAACTCCATTGTCTGATAAGATATAAATGCCTGTAGAAAATACAGAAAACTTTTGCAATACAATAATTGATAACAATTATTACATTACACTGATATCATTGCTTACGTTTCTGGGTTCCTTGGGAATCTATGCAAGATCACGGTAGAATCTTTGCACTTCTTAACCTTGCAGTGCCTTGCATAGCATGGGATCTCATAAAACTTTTTCTAAACAGAAATAAACACTTCATTGAATTCATGTCAACCTTACCTAGGTAGTTCGATCATGCAAATTGCCCAGCTATAACGGCCTTGCTCGTTAACACTCCATTTATGTTAACATGTCGTAGAATACACGGTGGAAACCCGTGTTTATAATTTATGTTAAAATGTTTTAGAATACACGGTGAAAATCCTTGTTACCTTATACTTTAATTGACAAAAATCAAGTCCATGAGAATGGCCATGCTTACTGGATACTATCACATGAGGTAAAACTTATTTTTTCCATTCTTGCACCAAAAACTTCGAGAATCCTTGGTTAAATTTTTGGCTGAAGTCTCGAATAGCCGCCCCTGGCTCTCAAGTATAGTTTCCGTATTTCCGCTAGGTGGCAGATGAGTCTTCTCCATGAGACTTTCTTGCATAGATTTTCTCTGATTGTTTTATCCGCTAGGCGGCAGATTTGATTTTGCCTTGGCTTTTCGATTTGATTTTGCGTTGTTCTCATGTTGCGTTTTGTTAACATGTTGTGATATTAGCTATTTGCTCAGTATTACATTTTCTTTCTTTTGAAATTTTTCTCCCTTATTTACCCTCACGCACCCTATCTCCGCTACTACTCGGGAGGGTTTCTTCTAAACCGATCGAACCCCGTAGGGGTGAGCCTGGTCCCCGAGACCCCGAAGGGATCGAGGGAAAGCCCAGGCGCCGTCCAGAAATGCGAAAACAACATCCAATGTTAGCAATGTACGAGAGGATGGCACACACTTGATATTTCATTCAGTCTCAACAAGATAGCACACTCGATATTCACACGATCATATTGTGCTGCCACCATGCGGAGAAAATATAAACGCGGGGGGCACCTATTCGAGACTTCAACCAAATTTTTTATGAAACAATGGTTTCATAAAACACTGTGTTCGTTAAAGTTGAACAATTAAGATAAATTAGTAGAAATGTGAGAGCCAAAAACGGCCAACGAACATCATTAACAACACCCCGTTAACTTACGTTGCAAACTAATTACTTCATTCAATCTTCGTTAGGTATAAAAATCGATAACTGTAAAGAAAGCTTACTTTAGGCAAAAAACTAGCAAAAATTTCTTCGCGGGATAGTTCTAGTCACGCCAGTTTTCCGCTTAACAATTGACGACGACACAATCGCTCACGGTATCGGAGGATGGGGAGAAGGGGAGAAGGGGGAGAAAGGGAAAGATATAAGCCGTACGTCCGTGACGTCAGGCAATGTCGATTCCAATATGGCTGACATGTGTTGAAATCCTTGTATTTAACTTGGAAGACCTTGATAGAGTCAGTCGGCGAGGAGCTGCGGTGAGGTGTGGTCGATACATTAGGGGTTTGGGTGGCCGAATGCGGTCGTGAGCCAAATCCCTACTGCCATTGACATGCCATTGTCACGAACGCCGTCTCTGCTTCCCAATATCAACGGTGGGATATCCAGCACTACAAGCGATGTACATTTGCCTCTCATCAACGAGAATAGCAACCATCTTCCCCAGTTGAAAAACCAGAATGGTGATGGTATGAAAGGCAACCGGATTAGTGGTGAACAACGCATACTGGACGATTCAACTATCCAAAATTTGCAGAATTTGAACTTGCATGTTTCCAATCCGTCAAAGCGCCAGAATCAACAATCGTTGCCTTCAGTCCGTCCGGTAAACTCCGACAGCCCCAACATGAACAGTTCATCGCCGAAACCGAAATCAATTGTGTATACCCCGGAGCAGATATTGAAGCTTTGCCCTACGAAGTTGGTTCCGTATGAGCATAAGGAGATTCTTAATTACCCGAATATATATTTTATTGGTGGCGAAGCGAAGAAGAGAAATGGTGATGTTAATGCACCGAACAATTGTGGTTATGACAGTGATCAAGGAGCATATCTCCATGTTCCTTACGACCATATCGCCTATCGGTATGAAGTGTTGAGAGTCATAGGGAGCGGAAGTTTTGGGCAAGTGTTTAAAGTTTACGATCATAAAAATAAACAGTATGTGGCTCTGAAAATGGTTCGGAATGAGAAAAGGTTTCATAAGCAAGCAAAGGAGGAAATTAAAATCCTAAAGCATCTACGAAAACAGGAAAAAGACAATACAATGAACATCGTCCAAATACTAGACAGCTTCACATTTAGGAACCACGTGTGTATTACTTTCGAACTGCTGTCTATAAACCTCTACGAGCTGATAAAAAAAAATAAGTTTCAAGGATTTAGTCTTCAGTTAGTGGGAAGAATTTGCAATTCGTTGCTTCAGTGCCTGGATACCCTCTACAAAAACAGGATAATTCACTGTGACATGAAGCCCGAGAATGTGCTCCTGAAGCAGATTTCATGGAGTGGAATCAAGGCAAGTAAATATTTTCCTGTTTTACTTTATTGTGATATTGGATTGCATATCTCGAAAAATTCTCGGCCAAGCGTCGAGTCAGGGAGGGGTTATGCTGTATATGTCGACTCCAAATCGATCGGATATACTTCTCACTACACCGGTCGGGAAATATTCCGTGTCGACAGGGTTTAAGTTTCAAACGGAGCCACTCCTTGTGATTCTGTACGGTAATCAGGCTCGATATCAATCCGTGTGGTGTCGAACCCATGTGCGAAGAAAATTGAGGAGTATTTCCGAATTTAGAGGTCACGTGCTTTACCACCACCAACAGAAATCTAAGAAACATATGAAGAACGAAACAGCCCGGATGCGCTCATAGAGTAAGGATACATAGACACTATTTATCCTTACTCTATGAGGGCATCCGGGTTTCGCATCAATGTTTCGTTTCTATATTATAGAGCGCTCATCCCGGCTGCGCAGTAGGGAAAATCTGTCGCTAAGACCTCACCCGGATTGAGACCTACTATATTCCGCGGCAATTTAAAAGTGGTTGTGCGGTCGAACACGGAATTTTTGGCGGAAGTGTGCATTTAGGAAGCATAACGTTGGAAAATCATACGAAGCTTACTTTATTTCAAGGTATTACTAACTATTTTTTATTTAGTGTTTTGTGTGGAATTATGCTAGCCCAAAACCCGGAAACAAGATAAATCATTCTTTAAATTTTGCGAAATGCTACGTGTCTACAAACAGAACCTAATTGACTTAATTGCATCTTATTAATGTTTCTTGATCGTGGCTCATCTTAAAACAATTTATAGGAAATTTAAGTCAACGTTCGTATTATCGCCTGGGAGACAATAAGTTACGCAAGAATAAATTAGGAGTAGGTAGTGTACGTACAAGGTTTCCGAAAGTGTTGTTAAAAGCTAGTTTTATTAAGGATTTTCATTCGAATTTGTATCTATTTCTTACCATTTACATTAGTTTAAACGTTGGTGGGAACTTGTAAACTTTGTCACGGTTTCGATGGTCTTCATAGCATTCCCGAAACAGAGTTTGATTTTTACAAATCTCGAAAGACGAGCGTGTAAATCGGCCCCGAAGAACCCAATGGTGATAGCTTTCCATCACAGAATTTAGACTATACAAATTAACAATTACAACATGCCTTCACGAAATTTAATATCTTCTAACCTCTTAATTGACCTTCCTAGGCCCACTGATGAATGACATATTAAACAGTAATGATTGGTACTGATTGAAANCAATTTAAACGTGGTTGTGCGGTCGTACAGGGAATTTTTGGTGGAAATGTGCAATTACGAAGCAAATAACGTTAAAAAATTATATGAAGCTAACTTTATGTCAAGGTATTACTAACTATTTTTTATTTAGTGTTTTGTGTGGGATTATACTAGCCCAAAACCCGAAAACAAGATAAAACATTCTTTAAATTCTTGCAAATGCTACGTGTCTACAAACAGAATCTAACGGACTTAATTGCATCTTATAAATGTTTCTGGATCGTGGCTCTTCTTAAACCAATTAATAGGACATTTAAGTAAACGTATTATCGGCTGGGAGACAATAAGTTACGCAAGAATAAATTAAGAGTAGGTAGTGTTCGTATGTACAAGGTTTCCGAAAGTGTCGTTAAAAGCTAGTTTCATTAAGGATTTTCATTCGAATTGGTATCTATTTTTGCCATTTGCAATAGTTTAAACGTTGGTGGGAACTTGTAAACTTTGTCACATCCGATGGTCTTGATATCATTCCCGAAACAGAGTTTGATTGCTGAACTCAATGGTGATAGCTTTCCATCACAGAATTTAGACTATACAAATTAACGATTACAAGACGCCTTAACGAAATGTAATACCTTCTAACCTCTTAACTGACCTTACTAGGCCCACTGATGGTTTTTATGATCTTACGAAGGATTTTTTTGTGCTTAGAAAGACCAGATATATAGAATAATAGATTTTTTAAAACTAAATTAAGTTCCGTCATGCATGACAGGGGCGTTTACTAGTTATTAATATTTTATTATTTTGATATTCACGATTAGGAAGGAACAGATTTTTTTCCAGTTCATTCTTCCTTGAGATTTTTCCTGGGTGCGCATCATCTTACGCTAGATCACCCTTACCCGTTTTCTATGTTTTATCATCTTTATATTTACGATTTAGAAGGAACTGATTGGAGCTTATCATTCAAAACCGAAATTTTTATATGAGATTCGTTTTACACATTAATAACAACAAATAATAAAACATTTTTATTAGTGCTACAAAACTTGTCCCTGTCGCAACATTCCTCAACAAAAAGGAATGAGCATGTCGAGTATGTTTTAAAGGGAACGAAATCCAGCGTTTACTTAATCCCTCACTCTTTTCTTCTTCTACTGGAAAGGCATAAAATTTACTTTAATCCACACATATACTCAGCATGTGCGTTCCGGTGTATGACGAATTAGTAAGAAGGCGATCGCAAACTGTATGAATGTTACTTCAATTCTTGCTTTAAATATAAAAATGGAATTTATTTTATATCTATAAATCTTTAAGCGAGAGAGATCCTCATAAAAGTTGCTAATAATGTTTATCTCCTTTTAATGTTTATCCCTTCCTTGTTTTAATAATATTTTTNCAAATCATAATCTGTAGTAGAGGATAAAGGAATAGGATTATTACAGAAGGATGCAAAATATTCAGAAAATTAATTAGAGCCATCCTGACTGTTATTAGCGATGATATCCTGATAACAAACAGCAGATGGGATCCTACGAGTACCCCTTTTCCTTCTCATATACCTCCAGAAGAGTTTGGGGTTATCTGCTAAAGATGAGTCAATATCGTTCAAATATGAGTTGTACTTCTGTAATTGGAGTGCTGAGTTGACAACTCAATGTAATCAGACAGCAGATTAGTGCATTTCCATCGACGATAAGATCTAGATTTAGCCTTTAAGGAAGAAATAACTTCACCATCAAACCAAGCAGGATATTTGAGAGTATTAACACGTATTAATGGGACACAATCTAAGATAGTACTTTCCAAAAGAGAGTAGAACAAGTCACAGATTTCATCAGCAGAGGATGTAAGATCTAGAAGACCCCATGGGCACCGGAGAAGAATATTCTTTAAATGCAAAATATCAAGTTTTTTCCAAGTTGAATCGCAAAAGATATGAAACAGTGTACGACTTAGGAATTTTCATCCTGTTGATCACCTCATCCCAGAAGGAGATACTTTTCTCTGAGATAAAATTTGATTATACTTAAGCAAGAGGAAACCTCTCAGAGAAGTGTATTAGGAGATGGTTAATTAGGCAAGACCACGTTTAAACCTTAAATTCGCGTTTATTCTGCTCATTGAAGTTGATAGTAGTTCATTCATTAGCAACTGGTGATCAATGATATTTTCTTCAACAAATTTAAATGGGGATGATTTACAAGTTATCTCTTGCATCATAATGTTCATGTTAATGGCATTAATGTTATCGGAAAAGCTGTTGATTTTCTATACTTTTGCCGCATATTATCATTATAGAATCCTAGCAGGTAAGCCTGGTGGCAATGAAATTGAANCAATATACATTACTCAAACCATAGGCATTATAAAATAGCACAAATTAAAATGGATTAACCTATAATATGTTATAAAATTCCAAAAAAACTGAATACGGTGCACCGATTTCCCATACATTTAAATAGCAGGATTCCGACAGCTTGCCCTACTAACAAGCCGAGGAGGGCGAGGAAGTGTTGGAGACATGCGCAGAAGGTCCATGCGCGCTCTAGGATGCGCTTAGGGAAAATCTGTCGCCAACACCTAACCCGTAATGCCCTACTATTTTCCGCGGCTATTCAAAAGTGGTTGTGCGGTCGAACACGGAATTTTTAGCCGAAATGTTCATTTAGGTAGCTAATAACGTCGGAATATTATACGAAGCTAGCTTTATGTCAAGGTTTAAATAACATTATTTCATTTAGTTTTTTTGTGTGGAATTATGCTTGCCCAAAAGCCGAAAACAAGACATAGCATTGCTTTAAATTCTTGCGAAATGCTACATGTCTACAAACAGCACCTAATTGACTTCATTGCATCTAATATATATTTCCGGATCATGGCTCTTCTTAAAACAATTTATACAAAATTTAAGTCAACGTTCGTATTATCGCCTGGGAGACAATAAGTTACGCAAGAATAAATTAGAAATTGGTAGAATACGTGTAAGGTTTCCGCAAGTGTTGTTAACAGCTAATTTTTTTGAGGATTTTCATTCGGATTGGTATCTATTTCTTACCGATTGCAGTAGCTTAAGCGTTAGTGAGAATTTCTAAACTTTGTCACTTTCGAAGGTCTTGATATCATTCCCGAAACAGTTTGATTTTTTACTAATCTCGGAAGATGAGAATGTAAATCGGTAAATTGGCCCTGAAAAACTCAATCGTGATAGCTTTCTATCACAGAATTTAGACTACACAAATCAACGATTACAACATACCTTCACGAAATTTAATAGATTCTAACTTCTTTATTGACCTTCCTAGGCCCACTGATGATTGAAATATTAAACATATGAAGAACGAAACACAGTGAATTACTTGTGATATTGCTATATCTTTTTGGTACAGTAATGTCTCACTATCAAGAATAGCGTAAAACGGTTATTATTACTTCTTTATGGACTTCTGCTGTACTCATCTACTGGTTATTAAGGCGTTTTACTTCAACTGGTGTTTATAGTCGTATTAGTCTTCTACATGTACATAAATACTCTGCAAGTCGCCTTTCGACGTGTGGCAGGGGGTGTGAACACCTATCGTTCGAGTAACCTCTTTAGCTTATTGTGTCGCGTATTGATTTCGGAAAAAAATAGTTGAAAACGATTGTCCAAAAGGACTTGTCTTTGCATCTATTTCTCATATTTCATAATACCAATTACGTTTTCCGCATGGTATATAGGTATATAATTAAGTACATTTCTGTACATTTTCAACATTGTTCATGACTTTATGATAATACGATGAAGAAAAGCTTCTACCGAATTCATCTTTCGGAAAAATATTGTCTCGGATTTTAACAGACCTTCATCGATTAAAATAATTCAGGTTTTCTCGATGTCGATCAACTTATCGGGACCAGAAAATTCGTTAACAGGATTGAATTCTCCTGTGTCTATTTCTTAAGAATTTTCGGCTATGTTCAATTTCTCTGAAATTCAATTTTTCTGCTAGTGATGAGTACAAAGTAAGATTATATTGATAACCCTTACGTTCGATAGACGTTAGATCTACTTTTAATTCATTCAAAATTTCTGTTTATCGGCCTTTAATAGTGGCTACAATCTGCATTTTTTCTCACTCATCGTTACATTTAAAAGATCCTGTTCCATTAGAATTGAGTATTCTTCAACTACTACCGCACGCTAAACTCCACTGTTTATAATTTCTCTTCCGAAATCTTTTCAGATACTCACGAAAAAGACAGTCGAATTGTTGCAATTTAACTTCTTATTTATACGTTGTAAACGACGTTGCCGACATCAGCAACTCACCAGGAGTTAAACCATTAAGAGATTGTGTAGACATTTCGAGAGTATAAGTTGTCCTTTTCTCGCTAATTTGTTTTTTTCGACGGATTTAATGCTTCAAGGTTCAACTTCTTATACTTAGAACGATGTAGGGAATGATAGTAGCGCATAATTGAAAATTTCTGCAGGGCGAGAAAACTGATATCGCGTATCACGAAAAATGCGATCCCGTATTGTTTGATCGGATGTTAAATAATGACCCACGTCTTAATGAAATCGCGCCTTTTGAGTCTGCTCTGTGCGGTGGTCCATTGTACATACAATGAACCGTTGTCACGATTTTCAGTATTGCTCACAAGAATAACCGTTTTCTGGCGCGATATCAATTTAACGAGTTCACTACTTATTGAATGAAGATCCAATTCATCAACAATTAGTTCAACCAAAAACGGTCAGTATAGCGTAAGTAGTTTTGGTTTTATCCGAGGATATACATCGCCTAGGGACATATTGATCACCATACGCGACATATTAAGGGTTAAATAAATACATCAAAGAACTATGTAATATCTCTCTGTAAATAAATATTAACCTGCGTTGTTTAATTTTGGAATTACATAATAATAATAATTTAAAAGGAAATTAAAAACTCATTACTCTCTATTAAGAAAACTCTCCCAATGCAGTTACTTTTTGGTTCATATACCACGGAAATAAAGCTATGGCTCCTGGGTAGCAAAGTGAGCAATGCGACTTTCACTTAAACTGTTTATAGATTCATTTTTTTAAATATCAGTATCCTATACCATTTGTATGTAGTAGTGTATGCTTTATTAAGATATTTTGTGCATTGACCCTTTCCATGGAGTGGTAGTGGATCGAGGGGTACAGACACTGAGTTTCTTGAGGGAAATCATGTCTACTGGAGGATAATCATCTTTACTTAAGGTACGATGACTCCCCGCAAGACATGGAAGTTATTTCTACCAGGGGAGTCATCTCGATCTCCTACACAGCTTCCGTTTGCGGACACTTGGACTCCACCCGGAAAAACTTGTAATCTTAGAATTAAATGTCTTGAGTTGTTCCTCCTTCCTAAGTTTTCCATTTCTAAGGTCGCATCTGGATTAAGTTTTCTTGTTATATTGACATCTTACTGCGTAATACTTTTCAAATGTTCAATAACGGTTTTCAAATTGCTGTCTAAACTTGATATTCAATAATTCAAACTTGTGACCACCAATTCTTTGAACATCAATGGTACGGTCCATTGGAATCACGGAATTCAGCTCCTCCAGAGCAGTCTAGTAGATAAATCGATGAGTCTTTTACTAATAAAACATTAACAAACGAATTATGTATCAGAAACATTGAGAGGCAAATAAATTTAAATCAATCATGGGAATACTAGGATTATTTCTATCTTATATTCCCTACCTTAGACGACAAGATTTCAATTCAATTAGAATTTCGGGTTTCAAAAGAATAATAAAGTTTCTACGTGTTAGGGTTTCCAACCAGTCCAGAATTAAAGTTATGAACGCATTGTTAGAATAAGGTAACCGGAAAACATCAACTGCACGGGAATGGACATTTGCGTCCCGGACACTTGCGTACCGTGGACAATTGCCTTCTGTTTTATATGTATCGCTAATTTGTTGATTTTCCCTGAATTGATATAACTCTCCTACCATACTCCTAAACCACCCAAATCTGTAATACATGAGGACGAGCACTTGAGAAACTCCGATTCGTCAAGAGAATAGTCGTTAGGAACGAGGAAAAAGTCCGCGAGCGATGTTACTTTGCCTTAGTAAAGTAAAGTAGTAAGTAAGCAGTATGGGACCTTGCCGACAATGAAGAACTTTCGCCAACAATTACGAATCAGAAAACACCTACGAAGATTATCATAAATTATGGAAAATAAGAAGTTTTTGAAATACTGTTTGACAACGACCTTAAGTATTATAATCTTGAGGACTACTTTGCAATAGATGAATTTATTGCTTTTAGAAAGCCGAGTCATTTCCAATCAGTGTATTCCAGAAAACCAGATTTTTCCAGTTAAAAAATTTACCAAATATGTGAGAAGATTGTCTATACTAAACTTAAGTTTACTCGGAGTGAGACTGAAAAATAGCAACTAAATGTTTGTTTTAGACAAGTTTTCTATCAGTGACGCAAACTGCTGTGAGAAAATATACTAGGAGAGTGGAAGGAGTTGTTCACGAGTAAAAGTTGCTCAAGTTTCCTTGAGAAAAAACACTCTAGAAAT
>KZ308482.1:1056543-1066759 GCA_000376725.2 Ladona fulva | reverse complement strand
TGAAATTGAAATACATTAAATTAAATAATTAAATTAATTAATTATAAAATTACCTTACAGTACATTAGAGCGAAGTATTCAATATAGTACATACAAAATATCTGTAAATAAGCAACGTCTTGATTGTGGGCGGTATTGAGACAGAAAGAGTCTCCTCTTTCATGTAACCCATCGTTAATGTAAAAAAGTGAATAAAATAATAATAATTTTTGATTTCAGTCGAGAAAATTGGAAAGGTTTAGTTGTGGATTTAAAGAAACTTAAGTGAAGCTTAGGAAAAAATATCAACGGCAGGAAAACACCCATAAAGTAGGGGGATGTGGAAAAGCTGCACGAAGCTACTGACAGTAATGATTAAGAGATTAAAAAACAGATACACTTATTGCAACCTGGAAATAAAATCATGATTAAAATGACAAACAAATAGATAATAATACCGTAATAATTTTTATGATCACTATGTTTCAATAAAATTTCACGATGCACGTACAGTTTCTTTAAGAGAAAATTTTTTCTCAGCCGTTTATAGAAGGTTTCAGAATTGCCGTTTTTCGGTATGCTTTATTTTGAGAAGACTCATTCGTAGTAACCGAACTCTAGCTTTGCTAAAATTAGGATATTAAAGGACGTTTCTTCTGGTGGAGGACTTCAGTTAAGGTTGAGTAAAAAAAATATTGCGATATTTCTAAAAAACAGAAGATTTCATTAGCATATTTCCATAAGGTAGGAAAGCATTTGTGTAGCAGATACCTTGGGATTGAGAGGTGCGCTACCATTATATTCCTACTTTCATCTCAGATATTTAATTCTTGCTTTTCGCAGTAAAGACATCGATCTTACTTAAGAAAGAAATCTTACGGTGTATTTAAAATTCCGGTAAGCTAGAAGTAAGGCTCTCAAATGCTCTATTGAGCAATTAATTAAAAAACTTGCACATATATAAAAAAATCTTTAGGGCCTTGATGTATAAATATCATAAGATTCATTCAATCTATATTAATAATTGAAAGTATCAGATCTTCATCCTTTTCTATTCAACAGTTGTAACACTTCAAAAGCATCCATGTTCGCCGAGTTTCGCAAAAATTCCTGCAAGTTGCAAAATTAACACCTCACAAACAAAAATAATTTCTGGGCTGCAAATGGCCAGTAAGGGTAAATCTATATGTAAACATATATCTTCAATGTAAGCATAAAAATATTCAAATCTTAAAAGAAGTACGAGGTCATTTCTTACGATTTTCCGAGGAAGACTTCATTCCTACTTCTCAGTTACCACAAAAGGCACTCACGGGCGAGGCTGCGGAATGTTGCCACGCAAAACAATCTCGTAAATTTAAATATTCACTAATGCCTTTTCTATCATTATATAGTCCTAATTCCTTCACCAAGAATATTTTTATACTTTTCTTCAAATTTCATACCTAGCATCTGTGGAGGTATCTCTTAAAGTACGAAATTTAGCTTGCGACTGCTTTTTGGAGAGCATAGTTCTAAAATTTTGCATCAAAGCATTGTATACATGCTATAAAGGCTTAAAAGGGAAATAATATACAAATTAAAGTTAACTATCGTAGAAAGTAATACATGAACATTCTTCCACGTAAATTTTGTGCAGAATGAAAGAACGCCTTGTTAAAACCATCGTGATAAAGATTAACTCGGAAAATCGTCTTTCCTCGGGGAAATGGAAGAAATAGTTTTTATAAATTTTACTTTAAATATACGGATAATTAAAGTTCAACATTCCGTTTATTTATCAATTATAAATGATTATTTAATCAGAAATTTAATGTTTTGCTGCATTTGGCAACATCGAGCTTTGCTCCTAACCGGGGAATGCATGCGAAATGAAGTTCCATAAGAACGCATACTGTGAACTTAATGTGGAATCATCAATAGTGCGGTCGTGAACCAAATCCCTACTGCTATTGACATGCCGTTCTTAAGAAAACCGTCTTTGCTCGCCAATACAAACCGTGCGACATCAGCGAGAACAGTAACCATCCACTCCAATTGGAAAATCAGAATGATGATTTCATGAAAAGCAACCAGATTAGTGCCGAACAAGCATAATGGACGATTCAACTATCCAAACTTTGCTGAATTTGAATTTGCATGTTTCCAATCAGTCAAACCGCTAGAATCTACAATCGTTGCATTCCGTCAGGTTGGAAAGACGCATATCAAGTATAAACACCTACACGAGTTTATTCACTATAGATATTTCGTAAATATTAATAATGATGAAATCTTTCTCAGGCCGTACTAAAGCTCTGCGTATCAAAGGATTACCTCTGAGGTAAAACTCTTCCCATATTTTCAATAGGGCAGGAATCCTTTCGTAGCTGTAACAGCAAATAAACAATGCTTTTTATTTAACATTAGAGATCGAAAGTAGAAAGGGAAATTTCATGTTTTGCGAAAACCAACTCTGAAAAAATCTTGAGCTGCCGTGTATTAGGAAAGTTTAGTACTTGAGTCTAAAGATTTATTGATCTTTGATTCGATTCCCGATTGAATCTCTGAAGTGCTAAACGACATCGGAAGAAAGACTGCAATTTAGGACGAATTTGAAAACGCCCGTAGCTCAGGCTCAGTTCATGAGCGCTCTGCGGGGAGCCCCCGTTCTCGCATCAAGCCGCGAAAATGACATTTTTATACAAGATTATAAGTGTGAAAAGCTTGATGAGACAGTATTTATAAACAAATCTAGTTTGATCTACCGCCGCTTCGTGACGAAATCGAAACGTAGTCACGTAGTTTATAGTATAGTATAGTAAAGTTTATAGCTTGGTGTATAGGCTAGCCTGACTAACTTATTGAATAATACTATGATTTCGTCAAATATTTTTAATTTGCTAAGTCAGGCAATTAAAGAATTGATAATCGACATTGAATCTTCAATCAAGATCCATCCAGAAAATGTTAAAAAAACTATTAGAAACTTTTCACTCTTACAGGCAAGAGAAAACAAAACACACAAGAATCTCAAATTATTGTCTTTACCTAAAAGCAGACAAAGGAAACAAAGTTGTGGTCATGGAAAAACAACAATATTTTCACAATGTTAAAGACATGTTAAAGGAAGGCCCATACCAGACAATCCCAAAAAACCCTATAAACAAAACGATCACTACCACTAAAGAAACTTTAAAAGAATGCAAACAAGTTCTCTAAATTTTTCTCGAAGTCTAATTCTCCTTCATTTTGTACTATTAGGCAAATTAAAAATATTCCATTCATCAAGATGTGTTAGCAGGACCACTAATGTTTGCATAAACATCGGTTTATTTTATGTTGCGGCAGATATCTTTCTTATGCCTCGTAGCTCGAACTGTTGACATGACTTAAAAATTCTCTTCGGACGAGAGAGATTTTATTCTCCATAACTATACCTTTCGTGTTTATCTAAGCAATACAAATAGATATCGGGTATTTTTTAAGTCAAAGAAGAAGCATAAAACCTTCTTAGGAATTTTGGGCAGTACTTTTCTTCTGGTATCTTTAAATATGCTCTGCAACTTGCGTAAATTTAAAGAGTTGAGAAAATTAAAAAAAAGAGATCACTCGAGTGAAAACTCACAGTGATCGTCTTGCCCTTGGCAACTTTCTAAATGCAGCTGAAGTTTCAAAAGATAGATTCGTTTATTATACAAAAACTGAGAATTTTGCAGAACCAAAGCCTTTATTGTCGTTTATAATGTTGGTGCATTCCATCTACTTAGAGTGTCTTTCTTCCAACACAGATGTATTCTATCTCACATTTTTCGTTTCCGGGCTCCTCGTTTACGAATTCCCCCAAATTCGGGTTGTTTTCACTCCGGTTTTTTTAATTGAAATCCGCCATACAAGTGGGTATCCATCAAGGCTAAAGAAACGAATTATCAAGCGGCCTTTTCTTGAAAAATTCTCGGAACGCTAATTTAATTATTTCTCTCTGCGATAGAGATTTGAAATTTGCAGTCAAAACGCAAACACAATCAAGGATATGTGACTTTCGAGAAAAGGATTTCCTAACTACCGACGATTCTCGCGTGTTTTTATTATGAGAATTTACTTAGAATTAATATGAAAACATAATTTGTTCATAACGAATCGAAGTAGAGAGACGTCATACTCAAAATGCGGAAATGGTAATGGCTGTAAACATGAGAATGAGTCGTAAATATTTTGCTAAGTATAACTACCGTAGGTAAGCCCTGAATGAGATTTTAAATCCCGCATCGCTCTTTTTCAACATCCTTAAAAGATCTGAGAAGAAATATTAACTAGCCTAGGCCTGGGATGGGAAGCTTTTTTAATAAAATTATCAGATTAATTAAATATTACTCATNAATAATTCAGGTTTTCTCGATGTCGATCAACTTATCGGGACCAGAAAATTCGTTAACAGGATTGAATTCTCCTGTGTCTATTTCTTAAGAATTTTCGGCTATGTTCAATTTCTCTGAAATTCAATTTTTCTGCTAGTGATGAGTACAAAGTAAGATTATATTGATAACCCTTACGTTCGATAGACGTTAGATCTACTTTTAATTCATTCAAAATTTCTGTTTATCGGCCTTTAATAGTGGCTACAATCTGCATTTTTTCTCACTCATCGTTACATTTAAAAGATCCTGTTCCATTAGAATTGAGTATTCTTCAACTACTACCGCACGCTAAACTCCACTGTTTATAATTTCTCTTCCGAAATCTTTTCAGATACTCACGAAAAAGACAGTCGAATTGTTGCAATTTAACTTCTTATTTATACGTTGTAAACGACGTTGCCGACATCAGCAACTCACCAGGAGTTAAACCATTAAGAGATTGTGTAGACATTTCGAGAGTATAAGTTGTCCTTTTCTCGCTAATTTGTTTTTTTCGACGGATTTAATGCTTCAAGGTTCAACTTCTTATACTTAGAACGATGTAGGGAATGATAGTAGCGCATAATTGAAAATTTCTGCAGGGCGAGAAAACTGATATCGCGTATCACGAAAAATGCGATCCCGTATTGTTTGATCGGATGTTAAATAATGACCCACGTCTTAATGAAATCGCGCCTTTTGAGTCTGCTCTGTGCGGTGGTCCATTGTACATACAATGAACCGTTGTCACGATTTTCAGTATTGCTCACAAGAATAACCGTTTTCTGGCGCGATATCAATTTAACGAGTTCACTACTTATTGAATGAAGATCCAATTCATCAACAATTAGTTCAACCAAAAACGGTCAGTATAGCGTAAGTAGTTTTGGTTTTATCCGAGGATATACATCGCCTAGGGACATATTGATCACCATACGCGACATATTAAGGGTTAAATAAATACATCAAAGAACTATGTAATATCTCTCTGTAAATAAATATTAACCTGCGTTGTTTAATTTTGGAATTACATAATAATAATAATTTAAAAGGAAATTAAAAACTCATTACTCTCTATTAAGAAAACTCTCCCAATGCAGTTACTTTTTGGTTCATATACCACGGAAATAAAGCTATGGCTCCTGGGTAGCAAAGTGAGCAATGCGACTTTCACTTAAACTGTTTATAGATTCATTTTTTTAAATATCAGTATCCTATACCATTTGTATGTAGTAGTGTATGCTTTATTAAGATATTTTGTGCATTGACCCTTTCCATGGAGTGGTAGTGGATCGAGGGGTACAGACACTGAGTTTCTTGAGGGAAATCATGTCTACTGGAGGATAATCATCTTTACTTAAGGTACGATGACTCCCCGCAAGACATGGAAGTTATTTCTACCAGGGGAGTCATCTCGATCTCCTACACAGCTTCCGTTTGCGGACACTTGGACTCCACCCGGAAAAACTTGTAATCTTAGAATTAAATGTCTTGAGTTGTTCCTCCTTCCTAAGTTTTCCATTTCTAAGGTCGCATCTGGATTAAGTTTTCTTGTTATATTGACATCTTACTGCGTAATACTTTTCAAATGTTCAATAACGGTTTTCAAATTGCTGTCTAAACTTGATATTCAATAATTCAAACTTGTGACCACCAATTCTTTGAACATCAATGGTACGGTCCATTGGAATCACGGAATTCAGCTCCTCCAGAGCAGTCTAGTAGATAAATCGATGAGTCTTTTACTAATAAAACATTAACAAACGAATTATGTATCAGAAACATTGAGAGGCAAATAAATTTAAATCAATCATGGGAATACTAGGATTATTTCTATCTTATATTCCCTACCTTAGACGACAAGATTTCAATTCAATTAGAATTTCGGGTTTCAAAAGAATAATAAAGTTTCTACGTGTTAGGGTTTCCAACCAGTCCAGAATTAAAGTTATGAACGCATTGTTAGAATAAGGTAACCGGAAAACATCAACTGCACGGGAATGGACATTTGCGTCCCGGACACTTGCGTACCGTGGACAATTGCCTTCTGTTTTATATGTATCGCTAATTTGTTGATTTTCCCTGAATTGATATAACTCTCCTACCATACTCCTAAACCACCCAAATCTGTAATACATGAGGACGAGCACTTGAGAAACTCCGATTCGTCAAGAGAATAGTCGTTAGGAACGAGGAAAAAGTCCGCGAGCGATGTTACTTTGCCTTAGTAAAGTAAAGTAGTAAGTAAGCAGTATGGGACCTTGCCGACAATGAAGAACTTTCGCCAACAATTACGAATCAGAAAACACCTACGAAGATTATCATAAATTATGGAAAATAAGAAGTTTTTGAAATACTGTTTGACAACGACCTTAAGTATTATAATCTTGAGGACTACTTTGCAATAGATGAATTTATTGCTTTTAGAAAGCCGAGTCATTTCCAATCAGTGTATTCCAGAAAACCAGATTTTTCCAGTTAAAAAATTTACCAAATATGTGAGAAGATTGTCTATACTAAACTTAAGTTTACTCGGAGTGAGACTGAAAAATAGCAACTAAATGTTTGTTTTAGACAAGTTTTCTATCAGTGACGCAAACTGCTGTGAGAAAATATACTAGGAGAGTGGAAGGAGTTGTTCACGAGTAAAAGTTGCTCAAGTTTCCTTGAGAAAAAACACTCTAGAAATCTGAATATAAATTAAGAAATCAAATTGATTTTAATACAATGTATAAGGTAACGTACGCGGCTGTGATAACACACTAAATTTATTTGAAAAGCTCCAGAAAGCTATACTTTGTACTACGCATTGAGAACAACACTTAGCAAAGCTCGACCACGGATATCCACAGATAGCCATTCGTTACGTTTAGTTTGTAGGGAAACGAACCATTATAAACATCTTTTTGAAGCTATTGTAATTACTCTAATCAATTTTGATGCATATGTCTTACAACAATTCTGATCTTTTTCTTTTTTATTCCCAACAGGTGATAGATTTTGGTTCCAGCTGCTACGAACACCAGAGGGTGTACAGTTATATCCAGTCTAGATTTTACCGAGCCCCAGAAGTAATTTTGGGTGCAAGATATGGTATGCCGATCGACATGTGGAGTCTCGGATGCATGCTCGCAGAACTGCTAACCGGTTATCCTCTCTTTCCTGGAGAGGACGAATACGACCAATTGGCCTGCATCATCGAGCTTCTGGGCAAGCCGCCAAATAGTTTGATACAAAACTCCAAAAGGGCTACGTATTTCTTTACCCCGGCTGGCAATCCTCGTTACTGCAGCATCACCGTCCTTGAAGATGGCACAAACATTGTGGGAGGTGGCATGTCAAGGAGGGGTAAAACCAGAGGTCCTCCAGGTTCTAAAACTCTGGTTCGTGCCCTGAAAGGATGCCAGGACGAAGTTTTCCACGACTTCCTCCGCAAATGCCTCGAGTGGGATCCGGATAAGCGCATGACACCAGAAGTCGCTATGCGCCACCCATGGCTGAAGAGACGACTTCCACCTGCACCCGTGACTTCGATATCTTCGGGATCAGCTCCAACTGGCAATTATAAAGACAATAAGATCATCTCCATTACTTCCACAAATGAGAAGGATTCCAACCAGACGAAAAGTGCGGTGAAGACTTCCGAAGAATATTTTAAACGGAACAGTTTGAGATTTTGATGATTTCTTTGCTGAACATTAGACTGCTTGCATTTTAGAAGTTTGAGCCAGTTCGCTGGAATGAACCACTGAGTAGTGTTGATAAGAATGTGTCTGTGATTGTTGACTTCAATTTTTTTTAGCCCGGTAGACGGAGGTTGGTCTGAAGTTATGAGAACCTCTTCAGTCAAAGTCATTCGTTTATTTTTGGCACTTTTAATGTCTGTATTTATGTTTTATTATTGTGACAATTGCTTAACCTTTTATCAGTCGTGAGCTCTATGAGCTCTTGTCATTCGTAAATTCGCGGTACATTTTAGTGCTAAAGCTGCGAAAACCATGTATTTGATGATATATTAAATGTGCAATAGCAAAAAGATAAACCAGTTTCTGTGATTCATTCGCAAAGTTCTGCTACTCCTGAAGAATGAAATCGGTGTTATTTTATATTATGAATATTACACGTTTGGCCAATGCGGCTCGATTGAATAATAATAATATTTTATTTACCGCAAACAGGAAAAACCCCAATTACATGCGATATAATATATAAAATAAATAAAACACATAAAAATTAATACATCACATAAAATTTAAAATAAATTACAAATTAAGACACATTTGAATAAATTTTCCGCTTTAAAGACGGAAGCGAGTCATGAAATATGTCAATATCAGAGGTCTTACCTAAGACCTCATTTGTCACTCTCATTATTCTAGCAATTGGTTCATATCGGCATACATCCACTCGCCCAAAGGAGTCCCTAAACAGCATGGTATGCCTAGAGCGTCTCAGTGGTACATACATTGAGGTTCACAAGCGACACAAGTTTACTACTGTCGATGAAGCCTGTTACAATGTTTCGAAGGAACAGAATATCCGCCACAGCACGTCGTTTTTGGAGCGAAACAAGATTATATTGCTTGCAAACATTATTGTAGTCCTCTTTACAAAAGTTAGAGCCAGAAGTTTTAAAATTAATCCATTTCAGGAAACGCATTTGAATTTTCTCAATTGCTTGAGTTAGAGTGGTATGGTGTGGATTCCAAATCACACTATTAAATTCTAATGTAGGTCTGACAAGGGTACAGTAAGTATTAAATATAGTCTTTACGGAAAAGTTCTCAATAGCATTGCGATTCAAAAAGCCTAAAAGGCGAAAAGCCTTGGAACAAACATTTCTAACATGTAGTTTAAAACTAAGTTTCGTGTCAAAAGTAACACCTAGATCAGTATAAGAATTTACACGTTCTAAGGGAGTTCTATCAATTCTGTAGTCGAACTTATGAAACTGTTTCTTTAACGAGAAGGAAATTGTCTTACATTTGGATAAGTTGGGGTAAAAACTCCATTTCTGACACCAGCGAAAGAAAGCATCCAGGTCGTTCTGCAAAATTCGGCAATCATCGAGGGTAGATATTCTATTTGATATTTTAAGGTCATCAGCATAAAGAAGGCAATCACTTCCGAAGCTCCGAGGCAAGTCGTTAATAAAAACATTGAAGAGTAATGGACCTAAAATGAACCCTTGAGGTACCCCAGAAGTCACACTGACACAAGGAGAGAGGGCACCATTTACTGCAACCCTTTGAAATCTATCATTTAAGTAAGATTGGAGCAACCTCAATAGTCCCCCACCAACCCCAAAGGCTCCAAGTTTTTTAATCAAAAAACCATGGTCTACCTTATCAAAAGCTTTGGTAAAATCGATATATATCGTATCAGTTTGAAATCCCAAGCTTATCGCCGACGCCAAATTATTGGTATGTTCCATAAGATTTGTTGTTGTAGAGCGACAGGGAAGGAAACCGTGTTGCTTGTCAGAGAAATTATTTACACAATGGGACATTAATTTATCATGGAGCAGTTTTTCAAACACTTTAGAAAAAGTAGGCAAAATAGAGATGGGTCTGTAGTTACTAACATTAGATTTACATCCACTTTTAAAAACAGGAGTAATTGTTGCAGTTTTCCATCTTAACGGAAAAGTCTGGAACTGCAAAATTTTATTAAATAATGAGAGAAGCGGCACACTAAGTTCATCTGCACATAATTTCAAGATAGGAATTGGGATGCAGTCACTACCTGGAGAGACATTAGCTTTCAACCCACGAAGAGTATTTACAATATTAGCCTTAGTAAAGCTCACAAAAGTGAGAGAATCAGAATTATATTCTCGGGACAAATCATAATCTGTAGTA
>KZ308482.1:1035690-1047390 GCA_000376725.2 Ladona fulva | reverse complement strand
TTCATATGCTTATTTGCGCGTATCGTCTATAAAATTACATCCACGTTTCATGTATGTATCACGTATGTATTTATGTGTAGGCATCTATGTATCAGTTATATATTTTATTCTATAAGTAGTTGCAGTGAGTTAAAATATGGTATTGCATCGATTGAAATTTTTTATAAATTTTTAGTCTTTCTTTTTATGCTAACATGATTGATTATTTTTAAAGCTGTATATGGGTAAAACAAGTAATAAAAATTATTATTATTATTCAACACATACATTTTACTCGCAACCGGTTTCGACTAGCGAGTCAGCATCGGGTACAAAATGCTGGATTTTTTTTATTTTCTCCATTAAATGAAAAATTTTCTTGGGATATTTAGTTGATGATGACTCGCTATAGTTGGAACTGGTCGTGAGTAAATTCTATAGGTGGAAATTACTAAGTATTATTTATTTCTTTCCGTAACCTTTTTTTTGAGAATATTTATATGACGTGGGGCAATGAGGATAACACTTGTGTCTTGTTCAATAACATAATCAGGCTTTAGAGGTGAAAACTGGAAATGTATTCACTTAGACCTAGGTTTAAAATATAAGTAATTTTAAACTGCCTCTACTACACGTTGGTGACAGAATTGATTATTAGGAAATTTATACCATTAAGATATAGCCAAAATACTGTAAGCAGAACAAGCTCACATTAGTGAAGCACAATTACTGTACGAGTAACAGTTTTCGTATCATTGCATGAGGAGAAACCTTAATTAATTCCATTATTCAGAGTCCCTCATACCTCAGTAGCTTACATATCATCACAGCTATGAACAAAAATGACACAAAAGTATATAAAAGATACGTTTTCCTCTATCCTGCACCAAAAGACAAATGATAAATATTTCATTTATCAAGATATGGTTGCAGAACTTCATAGATAGTAACAGAAAAAGTCTAACATTTTCCGAACAAGATTAATTAACGCCGACCTCGGCCGCGGAATGGTTAGATCGCTAGCGTTCTAACGCCGAGGTCCGGGGCTCGAACCTCGGCTAACCGGGTTTTTCCGGGCATGAGTGTTTGTGCTTGTCCTTTGCGTCAGGGGCTCCCGTTTCCGTTAAAGAAATAATAATAATTAATATATTTTTTTGAAAACGTCAGTAGTGTTTCTTTTCGCCTACGGTGATTACTGAATGCGAAATCTCTCCATTTTTCATCTCAAGTGTTAAATAATTCTTTGAAAATGGAAAATGTAAACTGAGACCACACTGCGTTGCGTCTTCCTACGTAAACAGGCTGTCAATCGCTCCGCCGGTAAAGAGGAATTACACTGCATTCAGCGATCTCTTAAGCAAAAACAGTGGTTTTGTTAGTTTTCTTACGTTTGGTGGAAGTGAGAAAATAACCAAGCATGGAATTTTTGAGACTTGTTCGTGCTAGGCTTAACGCATGTCAACAAGTGAGAAAGACGGCTAAACCACATGCTGTTTAAAGGTCGCAGGTGTCCCGACGCCGATCTAGCCCTTAGTCAGCTGGTGAATGCTCTCCTAACTTCGAATCCCCGGGTAAAAATCCTTCGAGAATGGTCGTTTCCTCCCACAAACTGCTAGACGTATTTATCACTTTTTCGTCTATAGGAGGCTTCCGTTGCCCAAGGACAGGTTTTTCAGTTCGATGCAGAGCTGGCCATCACGTCGCTGGCTAGTGAATGCCTCTTGTAGCGGAAGGAAGGAGGTTTGGGCTAAAGCGAGACCTTTGTTATGGCTCATGGCATTGGGTTGAGTGCATCCTAGCAACTCCCCAAGCTCCCTCCCCCCACCTTACGTCTCCCAGCCGAGACAGATGTGTTTTCCCGTAAGGCGGAAGAAACGTTAACGGGAGAGCTAAGGTCTTTCGCTCGCTTGGTAGAAAGACTAGAGACATAATCATTCGTCATTTTACTCAGTGATGCATTTTGTTCTTTTAGACTATTGCCTATTTGAATTCATTTGAAGTACTTTTGAGATTTAGGATTTCATTACTTCGAATCAATGATTTAAAAGTTTCATAAGGGCTCATGTTTATTCTCACTGAGTGCCACTTGCCTTTCCTCTTTCTATACCAAGGCTAAAGAGAGATAATCAGAAAAAATTGAGCAGCTAACTTCAATGTCTGTCTTTCAGAATAATTAAAGGAAGTGCATCAGCAAATGCATAATCACATCTGCTACTGTAAAAATGATTCTAAACATTTAAAAAATCACAAGGCTGCTACTTTCTCTTTCTGCTAATTAAGATCTTTTAGATTTCATGACAGATAAAACATCACAAAAATATCCTCATTGTAATATGCAACAAGACTTTTCAGTGAAGAAATCGAAGCCTGAATGAAAATGAAAATAAAGCCCCAAATGAAAAATTTAGCTTTAATCTTAGGAATTCATTACATTTAGATAGGATGGATGTAGCATTTGTTATGCCATCCCCATTTCAATCCACTTTCTTGTCGGATGCCAATGCTTTGATTTAACCTTGAGTGAAAACTTTCTTCTTAATCTCCATCCAAGAACTGTACTTGATTATTCAGTTCTTCCATTTTCTTTTCATCTTCTCTTATCAAGAGAACATTTATAATTTCCTTAATAAAAATCTGTTTCATAGATTCAGTTATAGGAAAATTTTGAACATGTGACACGATGTAAGGCCGGAATGAGGTATACGTACTTTATTAAATTCAAATCTACATATAAACAATCGAAATCACTTATTTATCCCTTAACAGGGTACTGCAGTGCTCTTCTTCTGAGAATATCCCCACCATCCCAACATTTGGTACTGCAATGACTAAACAACCAATTGTACAAAGCAAATCTTCGCTATATTAACTATTCAAAATTATTTTGCTAAATGCTAATTATTTTACTGGAATTTCTACAACCTATGCACTTATATTAAATACTGAAATAAGGTATATAAAAACTGTGCATTTACCATACGCGACCATAAATTTGTCGTACCGCAAACTCTCACCCAGTTAACGTAATTATCGTAGACGTAAATTGCAAAGAATGTTATTTCTTTGAAAATACGTTTATCGAAGTTGAAAACAGAATACTCTCTCAACCACTCATCTCTGTAGAATTTTAATGAGTCGTCTCCCGATGCCCATGTCACGGTGACGTATTTCCGCCTGCGCGTCAACTCAACTTCTCTAATCTTTCCACTTTTTCCACCATGTTTCACTCGAACCGTATGTACTCGATACCGAGTTTCAGCTCCCGAAGAGGCTTGATGAGCCATCTACCAGCCAAATTATGAAACTCTTGATTCCGCGAGAGATTGATCTCCACATTCTTTTAATTCTTCGTTGGGTTCAAGGCAGTATATAATCTAGGATAACATGACAAAATTTTAAAAATATGAAGCGAGAAACTAAAATATCATAACATACCATATCCTTCGCTGATGGTTAACCGTTACCACTTCCAACAGGTTTTGAAGCAGAGCTGCCTAATTGAGATTCGTAATCCCAGTATTTTATGAATTTGATGTTAAAATAAAAGATGCGTGATTGTTAAATATTTGACAGTCTGAAAACAAATATTTTTGTGGTATGACTTAGTTTCTTCGCGGAGTGTACTTTTCTCCATCCGTAATTAACACTCCATTTTTTGTAATATATGCTAGTTGGATTGGCGGATACAGAGGCTTCTAGCCAACTTCCATAAAGAGTCGTCTCTTGGAGACAAACATTGGATTCTTCTGAATCGATTGGATCTCTAAGCAGTTATTTCTGTGGGATTTTTAGCTTGTGGTTTATTTTAGATGTTATTCAGGCATTTTAAGATTGGGTCATTATTTTGTTGGAACTTTTTCCTTGCTCTACTTATTATTTCATTTACTCAAGAATATCAGCTGGGAGGTTTTGGCGCAGATAAGGCTTTGGAGGTGGCGAGAAACTGGTTTCCTAGGAGGTAATAATGGTCGAATTGAGGTAAACTACGTATGTGAATGTCAGGATGTGCCGACTCCCATACATTGGAATGAGTTTCCTCTACTCATCAATTTTGGGGGAAGTGGCTTTGACGCAGTTTTAGGCGGCAATTTAAGCAATACTGATACTGGGTTTCCGGCTTTCGTATTTATACTTTTCAGTTTGTCCTTAAAGGTGACATTCACTTAAAGACCAAAGAATGTTATTTTTCTTGGAGTGAAATTTAGTGGCAACCGCAATAATTGTAGATAGTAATACATTTATGTTATGGACAGGTGAATCCTACTCGTGTTGATTCTTTGTTGCTTTGCGATATCGTAATCGGAAGTAAGAATGAAATAGAATAATGATTGATGCAATAAGTCAGCATCTTCTCTTCACATAGTTGAAGTTCCCGATCTCTCTGAAAAGCAACATGTCAAGGAATGGTACCAGAGTTATTTTTGTTAATGATTTGGATGTATGGTAATATTTGTTATTAATCTGAAGTTCACAGAAGAGAAGTATTTCCTTGTGTTTTTGTGCTGTTGATCATACTTAAAAAATAATCGTGAAACGGGATACCTTTTTAATTGGATAATGTTGCTTCAGTTGTTATATCCAAGTCGTTTAATTGGTCAAAGGAATATGAAATGCTGATTATAGGATCAATGTTGTGCATGACGTTTACTGGGAAAAGCATAACGTAGTTGCGTATTGCAATTTGTAAGCTACTTAAGCATTTGAGTGTATATGTCATGTTTTCAACCTATTACCGTATAGTTATACTTAAAGCTCCGGCAGTAAAATAATTAAAAGGAGACTTTTTGGCTGTGTGGGAAATAGTGACAAGATTACCTGTATCAATATACCTTATACAATAAAATATTTTTCAGTTAAATTTTATTTAGAGTTATTTATATGCTGATTTACTAGTTATATTACGATATATTGGGTAGTAAATGTACAATGTATGTACAAGTATTGCCACAGTGTTTGATAAATGCATAGATACTGAACCATGAAGCCGATGGACCACTGCTGCTCGAAAACAAAATGTTTTTATTGCCTTTAATTCATGCGATGGCAATTATCTGAGGATATGATACAAGCGAAGTAGGTAAAAGTAATCAATGATTGTATAGTTTGGGAATGTAGGTAAAGAATTTTATTGGAAATTTCATGTCAAGTGATATTCTATGGATTATAAGAACTCTTATATAGGGATTGATGTTCATATACGTCATAGCTGAAGTTCAGCTTTTTTGTTTTGGGAAGTAGGAATTTACTATTCTAATTGGAATGAATTCATGTAACATAGTAAGAGGATCTGCATGCTTAACCGATATTGAATTCAAGTAAAGAAATGAAATCATTCCACAATTTCTAACATAAAGCAATGCTAGTATGTTTTGTTTGAAACGCAGCTTCCTTAGTTGCTGTTTTTACAGAAGTTTATTGCATTAATGCAGCAGTTGAATGAATTTTTCTCTACATATTTACAGACAGATGCGATGATAAAGCTTAAAATTATTCTTTTGAGGAATTTGGACTGCTAACAAGGATGGGATCAAGGGATGGGCAACCTTTTATCATCATAAGCTCGCATGCTTATTCAGTAAATGACAGAAAGCCACTCATCACTTACTTATTCCACACCTAAATAATATAACTTCGATACTCTTTGAGAAAACAAATCCTACGACTAAATAAACTAAAAGAGTGTATTCTTCTGCATCTGTACTGTACTACTGTATTCTTGTTCTATCACTAGATAAGTAAAGTAATCGAAGTACTTAAGGAAAACTTCATATACATATAAGCAAAGGGCTTCAAGCCCTGCAAAACACCAAATTTAGCCCAAAGTTCCCAGGTTACCAATTTGGTACAAAATGAAACAGCTGTTGATGTCCCATTCACTGAATATAATGCGTTACGAATAACATAAGTTTTTTGCCACATCGTTACCAAGAAACGAATCGAAGTGACCTCAAAGAAGAGTTCTTATTGAGAATGACTCCCATGGGCTTCACTTTGCAGCAATAATCATTCACTGTCTTCGAAATCTCATAGTCATTACATCCTTAGTGATCGAGAATACCAATGCTTACATAAGTTCTCAAATTCATCCAATAATACCAATTTTATGCATAAAACATGGATTAATTCGATGTATACAACCGTAATGAAGAGACTCAATCATTGTATTATATTATTGGAAGTGATCCATCTACTATTTCTACACTAAATCGCTTCAAAAAATATATATTGATAATTATGCAAGAATATTTAAGCTGACGCTATCTTCTATTGATAATATTACGATGTAATGGAAATCATAACATTCGTAAGCTCGCCTAGCAGACTACATACACTCATCAATACGCATGCGCGTCGATGAGAATGTTGTCGAGCAAGTGAGTTGAATATGTAAATCATGCAACGCCGTTCCGAAGGAGCCCTCTCATTCCATGCGAACGTGGAATAAGAATTGAAATCGCACTTTCGGTGGAATTCTGATTCTATGCGTAATGAGACATCTTCTCCGGAATTCTGGGCATGCGTATCGGAAAGTTTCGAAATCGCAGCAAAGACCACACAAATGTTATCGAATATAATGTAAAAAAACCGCCATACGGATACTAATCATTAATAAAACGAATATTTACAGTAGCATCCTTTTCATTTGCATCGACGCCACAATTGTCCACAACAAACTTTCAAACACTGCAGCAGAAACAGCAAAAACGAGTCTGCAAAATCGTGGTGAACACCATCTAGCGGCTTGACGTCAATGTCAGGCATGGAGTATATCGATCCAGTGGAAGAAAGGAATGTTTTTTATATAAAAGGAGAATACTTGAGACTTGTTTATCTTCCTTAAAAGCACCACAAATGTCTTTGTTTAGATTCTCATAGCATACGTGTTGCATCTCAGATTTATTTATAGCTAAGAGTATCGACATCTTGAAATTATCGAAGGAAGCCAAATCTTGAAAACTCCGACATTTGGTTAAGCTGTGCACAAAATTATAGATCTTAATTAAAAAAAAAAACAGTTTTATCGACATATAGATAAAATATAACTTATACTGAATTTAATAAATTATAGGATGCAAGTAAAAGGGAAAGGATGACTGAAGATAACCTGATGAAATTCCCTATTTCTTACAAACAAAAATGAATTTAATAAATTATAGGATGCAAGTAAACGGGAAAGGATGACTGAAGATAACCTGATGAAATTCCCTATTTCTTACAAACAATGAGGAGGAAATTGTAAATCAACTCCCAAAGGACCTTCTCGCAAAATTTTTAAATTTCCTTCACTAGGCATCCAAGGTTTTATATCTCATGGAGTTTTTTAGGGCATATATAATTTTCGGCCACAAACAGCAATTTTCGTTGCGGAGCAGTACAATCAGTACAATATACTTAAATCCCTCACAACTTCGCACTCCGTACGTCGAAGCTGCATAGCATCAGTGACGTTGAAAACGGCAGCCGGTCTCTTTCGATGGCTTGGAAATAGCTATTCGGGTTTACTCTGTAGAAATTCCGTTTCTAAATTATTGATAACTTTTGAGTGCATGTGCAATTTTATTTTCTTAGTTACTCGTACTACCAAAAACGACGTCAATATTTTCTGACGCAATCGACACAGCTGAGGTTCCGTGGCCTTCTTTGGTGTCTCATATTAATAATTAATCATTAATTTTATTCCCAAAAATTTTTAACTCTCCATCGTAACAAATATGCAGAGATTAAATTTTGACGAAAAAAATCATGGAGAAATACATTACGATTTCTGCTCACCATGAATTGTGAAAACAGATATCTTTCCCGCAATAGTTTAAAATTCCTCCATACAACAGTTAACGGTTATGTTATTGTTTATTTGTCCTCTGCTACGGAAATCTCTTCGCGGGGAATTATAAAGTTCTGCCTTCGCGAAAGAACGGCTCAACCCTGCATCTCCTCTTAAGCAAACATTCCTTTTATTTGTAGTCAGTAAGCGATGATGTTCTGCCTGTCCTATCTGAAATTCACGCCTCTCCTGACGATAGTGAGGTCTCTTCCCTCGCCCCAAAACAACGCTCAGCGATCGGGGATGAAAATGGATTTTCAGATCTAGGCTACACGGAAATGAGGTTTCAAAACTGGGGTACTCTAAGTGGAGTTCCAGGGGTAGAGCCTAGTATTCACTTACCCCATTACAGTCGCTAACGTTAATAGCGTGATTCTTCCATCTCCAAGTTGCGTATTTCAAAATATCGGTACTCGAGAAAAAAAGATTTCTTACGGCGAGAGATCTTGCTACGTGTATGAGTAGATTTCATGGATATTCACTGACGTAACGCTTCGTACGATTCTGATTTCCGGTAAAGCGACCGAATAGAAGTTTATCACACATGCTTTATAATTTTAAAGTGGAGAAAGTGACCCACAAAGGCTTCACAGTGGTGGGCACAGGCTTGGTAGGGGAATTAAGAAATTAAACGATGTTGCCAGATCGGGCTAAGCATTCTGAGGGAAGAAGCATCTTCGAAGGAAACTCCGGTCGGATACATATCCGAACAGTGTGATATTGATCACTTATTCACAAACAAATTTTCAAATTACTGGTTATTGATTAGATAAAAATCTTGCTTGATAATGACTGTGCGAATGTACTTTAATTCACGACTCGCTCTAGATAGGAACTTTTAGAAGAACAAATTATTGCATTTTGATTTCGAGATACTAACCTAGAGACATACTCAGGTTACGAAAAACGTTGACGTTGTATAATCGGAGTTTATTTCGCTAAATTTTGAGTTTTTAAGAGTATTTGGTACGGATATCCGTATAAGGGAAAGATTTTTAAATTTATTTGTCCCTTATCTTACGTTATTGCTGATTTTTTTGGATCAGCTAAGCCTATAGCTGCTAATTAACGGAAATTATGGATTTTATTGCCCTCAGTGCTATAAATTAATTCCATTGAGTTTCAAAATATGAATTTCGATGGAATTCGGCTCTTTTCGGCATTTATTGTATCGATGAAACAAAAAAGATATATTAAGATTTATTAATTATTACGAGTTACTTTTAATTATTTTTATTTTCGGACTTGTTATTTGCTGAATTCTGTTACCAATAGTTAGATAACATGATTAACGTAATACAGGCATGTTTTATCTCGTGACAACTGTTTCATCAGTGCTAGCCAATTATTAAAGAACTCCACTTTGTCATCTCATATGTAATTGCTGACTAATAAAAAGGCAATAAGAAAAAAAAAACGTTCAATCTCCAGCGGAGTGTCAGTCCGAATGTGACGTAATTGTCACATCGTTATTTATGTTTATCTCTTCCCCTCGTTGTGTAAGCATGTGTAATCACCCGAAAGCTGCGTCAAAATATACCTGCGTTGTATATTTTGCTTTTCTTTGACCTACACATTCAAGTATACTGCGTTTACTAACTTTCATATCTATTGGTATGATAGTTAGTAAACCTATTGGGTTGAATTACTAAATCCCGGATATGAGTTGAATTACTAAATTCCGGAACGAGCTGACGTATTGTTATAGCGAGACTTGAGGAAATCGGGTTCCGAGTGTCTAATTGAAGTCTGAAATGTATTGTAACGAATACCGTTCCCGAGTATTTCGGAAGCGCTCCGCTACGTCACTACAATGTATCCACCCGATGTCACATTGTAACTTTCAAGGCTCCAAAGAATCGGAAGAGCGCGGAGCCAGGCTGTCGGGATCGGGAGTGAAGTTCGGCGGGGCTAGCGGGTGCGAGAGGAGCCGTGGGATGGGGGGCTGTGACACTTTATTACGGACAGTCGTGTAAGATTGAAGATGGTGTATAGTTGAGTTTGGAATAAATGCTGCGTGAGAGTGACCGTTGCGTTTTCTTGAGTACGCTCTGTTTCCCCGACTTTTCATGCCGTGGAACGTAACATTGGTGTTAGAAGAGGGATAGTGTGTAAGCCGTACACTATAAGAGAAGAAATGGAAGCAACTAAAGTGACTCTCGAGCAGTTGAAGGTGAAGGATGTAAAGAGGGAACTTGAGGAGCGCGACTTAGACATCGGGGGAAGCAAATCTGCGCTTCAAAACCGCCTTCGCAAAGCGTTGCTGGAGAATGATGAAGATCCGGATACTACCCTTTTCCAGCTGGAAGAAAACACTTCTTCTGTCATGAAGAAGCTTTCCATTATGGAGGAAAATGCTAGGAATTTGGAGGAGAAAATCGTCGAAAGTTCGTTAAGTTTGAAAGAAGAACTGCTGGACAACTCTCGAAGTTTAAGAGAAGAGCTCCGCGAAAACTCTCGAAGCTTGGAGGAGAAGTTTTCTCAAAATTTGAAGGAAGAACTCTTCGAAAATTCTTGGAAGTTGAAAGAAGAATTCCTGGAAAATTCGAGAAACTTGGAGATTAAAATCAACGACAATACTCGAAGTCTGGAGAAGAAACTCAAAGACGACTCTCAAAACCTTGAAGAGATTTTCCGAGATGATTTTTCTAAAGAGACCCAGAAGCTTCGACAAGAAGTGGACAGTTTGAACGCTCAGATCGAATAGTGTGCTGGAAAGCCATTTGCCCCCGCGTATGCAGCCTGTGCAACGAGAGATGTGCATCAACCATCCGGTTACAGACTCCAACAATTTGACGGCAAAACTCCTTTCGCGCGGTATTTGAGCGCGTTTGAAAACGTGGCAGAAGCCCAGAGCTGGACGTAAGAAGAAAAAGCGTCGGCACTGAAAGGTTTGTTACGTGATGACGCCATTGACCTCATCCAAAACCTTACCGCCGATGAAAGGAAAGACTACAATCTGCTAGTGTAGCGTCCTGGGGAGAGATATGGTAACAGACACTTGGAGCAGGTCTACCGCATCGAATTGAAACACCGCACACAACGATCCAACGAAAGTCTTCAAGAATTCCAGTGCGCCATAGTTCGGTTGGTTGGCCTGTCATATCCAATCCGTCCGGCTGAATATCTGGAGGACATGGCGAAAGACGTATTAATCGACGGACTCAAGGATCCCGAAACAGCAATGACAGCTAGGATGGCTCGTCCGAAGACACTAAGTGACGCGTTAGCGATAGCGCTTGAGTTCGAAATCGCCAGGCAAGCATCACGCCGGCTGGTGAGGTGCGAACGGTGACAGAGCACAGCATCGAGGAAGTAGTGCAGCGAGTGCTGGAGCAGACGAAGAGCCGTAGGACGTTTCGTCCGCGATGTTAGAAATGCGGCGAACTGGGGCATCTTAGGAACAAATTTAACCAGCCCCGCAATACAGAAGAAAACCGACGCCGTCGGAAAACTAGATCGAGTCTGTGAGATGGGGCAAACATCGATTCGGGACTACCGTGCCCCGAAGAATGCTATCATTGTGGCGGTCGTTAATACCAGATCAAGGAGTGTTTGCGTCGATGGTTCAACCGATGGAAGAACTTGTACCATGCTGGTAGACACGGGCGCGACTAGAACCATCATCCAGCCCGATATTATTGGTAGGGATGTAACGGAGCTTCGACTCCGAATCCGAAAGGTCGGAAACTCCGGTTCAAATTCACCTCCGGATCCGACTCCGGTTCCGATATTATCAAACCGGAGTTTTAACGGAGTTAAAACTTCGAAGTAAATGAAATTCGGCATTGATAAATACCATCGGGAAATTGTGATTTACCACGGATATTTGGTCTGAGTCAAGTGCTAATGTTTCATTAATAAGTTTGACAGCACACGGAATAACGGTTGACTTC
>KZ308482.1:981927-1007720 GCA_000376725.2 Ladona fulva | reverse complement strand
TGAATCTAGAATTTGAATTTAATATATACTCTAATAATAATTAAATACTCACTATATACGATTTGTTATCAATTTCTCACGGAATATTTGCTCGCCGACAGCAGAAGTGATTTCCATATTGACAAAGTCTGTTTTAGAGGTCGAATAATTTTTTTATGCAATTCATAAATTATCTATTTGTGCATCGTATTTATTTCAAATTGGTCTCAAGACGAAAACGGTAAAACAGAAAAATATTGAAGCGGTAGATCTGATTTAAACCACTTCACCGATGATTTTCTGCCAAATACTTTTCACTACAGTTCGGATGGATCGACATCCGTTTGAATCCACACAATTTCAATACTTACTATGTGTATAGATTCTTCGTACATCTTTTCGCCCATTTTCAGAATTATTAATAAATATGACGCTATTTAAAGCTGAAATTATTATCTGCAGCATTATCTAAATGCGGTTTTATAGCTCTCATTGTTTTTCCGCCGAAAGGAATCTACCCTGTAATTTTGATATTCATCACTTCATAAAGTTACTCGACTACAATAAATGTGAAAACAGAATTAATGGTGAGATTTTCATATGCAAAATATAAAATTTATTCTTATAAAACAAAGCGAAAGTATGTTCTTTTTCATCCAATATAGAGAGAATTTACATCTGAAGTTCTGTTTGTGTATGAAGAACGAGGAACTTTTTGTAGAATATCTATCGTGAAGATTCCGCTGGTGTTGAAGATTCAAAAATTGTTATCGATTTAAACCATCATTTAACTAATTAAAAATAACTAATTGACTGAATGTCATCGATGTAGTGGTTTAAATCACAAGGAAGTATAAAGTTCCCTTTTTGCGTTTTAATGGATTAAGACAAGCGTAGCGATTTTCTTCGCCATTTGGATATATATTCAAAACTTCAAACGCGCACTTATCGGGTGTGATCATAATTAATGTATTTCATTAGGATATATAAAATATTCTCGTTTACTATGAGAGTCATCGTGTCATAGGAGAATCTAATCCAAAATCGCCCTCCTTAAATCAAGGCAATGATCATCAATAAATTATGCAAAATAACGAAAAGATGATGGAAATGTAATTTTTATCGAGGGACAAGTATTTTATTGCTTCAACTTGGTGGAGTGATTCGAAAGTCTAACTTCCGCAATCTTGAGGCACATCCGCACGGACTCCCTCCCGATTTCCAAACTTATTCGGAATGGGTCAGACTCCTCTCGAAAATAGAATCGAACTTCTTTCCATCAGCTCCCGTTATTTTGGAGATATTTCAGTGTCTGGCACAGATGTATTGAGGCGTGCGACTTCTAGAAAAGTACTAGCGCAGACGGTGTCAGTGTGGGCGTTTTGGCACCCTTCCCATTCAGCCATGCTCCTTTCATTGCTGTCAGTTCATGGTACCACTCGCTAAACCAAACTCGTGTAACCACTAAGATCCGGCCTAGAAAAACATCGAAATTTAGAATTATTTTCGCGTAGAATACCAGCTCTATTTCCGAATCTTAGGTCAACCAGAACATATGGAAGGGTAGGGATATTTACGATATTCTAGAAACTAGAATGGTCGGAAACGCTCTCTGATTCCGTGCATTCGCCTTGGAAAAAAGTCCATCTAACATGCTCAGCGACGGAAAATGACCTTGTTTTGAATTTTACCAAGTCAGATAAAAATTATTAGCTCGATGAAATATGATAAAAATATCTGATGAGACTGCGACGGCGACAAGTCAAATGTAAAAAAGACCAACAGTTTCGGTTTCGGGTTGTTATCTGTGATATTCCATTCTGTCGATTTACATTGGCTCGTATTATTCGATATCTTTTGTCCTTTTTACATTTAATGAAATATGCAGAATTATTTCTCGCCATACGAGCCGACCATGCATTCTTCGAAGATTGTCGGTAATTAATATCATATCTGGGTCATTCCACGCCAAACCGGACAAAAAACATGACATTTTCGGATTTTCATTAAACTCCGTCATAATATTCATTGTGACCATAGAAGCATTTTCGCCATTTAATAGTTCCAATAGTTACAAAATGGCGGCTTATCAAAGTTTGCAAAAAAGTGCGGAAATCGGCGCGCGCGCTCTCGGTCAAACTACCGTTTCTCAAAGATTTTAAAACTTACAGAGCATTGCATACACTCATTTTAAAGACCTANTAAATTAAGCAGGACTTACGAAAGTCTTCTTATGGAGCAGGGGTAATACGACTACGCATACACTCATTTTAAAGATCTAGAATAGAGCTTTCATTTGATATGAAGCTCAATTCCATTTCTAGGAGACAATGTTTACTTTTAGGCAAATTAACTTTTAAAAGTGAATTTAAACTAAAAAAGCCACCTCGTTTTCTCTGAAAAAAATATCACCGAAATGGACAATAAACGTCATTTGAATGTTGAAAATATAAAAGTGGAACTCAAACAGAGTGTTATATTAAAAAAATGTCATTTACCTCAATGTCAGGGCGCAGCGCCGCTCGCTTCCTAAGAGACGCTTCAACGCTGGTACTCCGTCCCTCCTATACGTCAATGGGTCTCCCTATCTGGCAGTGAAATATCCAATAACCACTTTGCGTCACTGTTTATGTCGTGTTTTCTTTCACAGATTGGCAATATCGTACAAGAAATGTGTGTTGCATATTCTGAAGTATACCCTCCCTAGGTATTCTAAGTATACCCTACTTCTATATCCTTTTAAAAGAATCTAATATACTTCTCTGTAGTTGTCCATATCATCGGTTGCCTTAAAATGAACCACTTCTACAGGAAGCTCTTAATTAGATACACTCTCTGTTACTAAGTTATTTTAAAAAGAAAACAGCTTCACATATATGTTCGTTTTTGATACGGGAATGAAAGATTGATAATTATGTGTACCACGGATCTGTTTAGCTGTTGCAAAGCGATTCTTTGGAATCATAGTCTCTTCTGCATAATCAATTCGGGAAGAAGTGAACTTTTATGCTATGTAAATTTTCAGACGCCCATAAAAATAGTTAATTCGGTGTAGAGATTTGTTTATCTAACCTTTGAAGACTTGTCTTAGCTGCAAGTCTTTTAAGCGTGCCACCTATTTCATCGTAAGGTCATTTACCATATGACGTGGCAAAGAAATGCCATTCCGCTGTGATTCCAATATGTTCTTCGTGGTAGGACAGATTTATGAAATTCTTTTTGTTTTGATATTGAGAACTAGCTCCATCCGAATAGTATATAATTTTATAAATCTCCCCCACCTCTTCCTTCAGGAATTAAATCAACTTGCGCTGGAACAAATGGACAGCTATTGTGTCATGTTTTATGCTCTCTAAATTGGAACAAAGCTTCTCTCTCTCAACAACGAAGTCACTTCTATAATATACTACAAATGGCTGCAATGTCGCTTGCATGTTATTTCAATGAACTCCTTGGATTGCATCCTGCAACACAAAGGAATAATTCTCAGAAAAGTCTAAAATTACCAAACATTCTGAGGGCTGTAAATTTTCCTTCCTGTATTTTAGGTAAGAAGATTGTTCACTTGCTATGAATGAATTTTTCAGGAGCTTTTCAAGAGAGTAGGAAAATTTCTCGACTCGAAAATAATTACGACTTTTGAGGAATATTCCTTTTTGCAATCGGAGGCTACCATTTAACATTGTTACGACTTCAATTCTATCTAACTCCGAAGACTCATATTCACTATCGATGGTATTTTCAGAAGTGCTTGAGCTTGGACTAACCTCGTCGACGGGTGATACGTCCCTAATATTGGTCTCATGATCGCACTCACTCCCAACTGATAACTTGGAAATTTTTGACCGACAGATATCTCAAATTCTAAGTCCTTTAACAGAGGCTAGTTCCGTTTTCCCCACTTTGGTAGGCACCCATGAAAGCACACGATGTAAATTAAATTTTTTTGAGTTTTCCTAGCGTGATTTGGGAGTCCAAAGGATTGAAACACCCAGTATACAGCCGAAATTTCTCCTCCATTGTACCTAATTAGATGTACTGCACTGAATGTAACTTAAAGCTTGATCTAAAAAGGTCATCTGGTGTAATGTGCTACTTAAAGAAGAAAATATGTGTGCAGAAAAATTAGAGATGCTGATTAATAACACTAATAAACAAACCAAAAACTATACGCAAAAAGTACGACAGAAAATTTGATCTTCACAGCACAAAAGATTATGCCAGACTAACACGCATCCTTCTAAAACTGCAGCAAGGGAGGGCCATGGACTTTTAAGAGACCTACAGTATGTTAATTTTCCATAAGAGTCAGTCGTAAATTCCCGAACTCATTTCATTAACTTCAAGTTGGATAAGAAGAGATGTGGATTTTTATGCCAACGCCCTTAGAAGAATATACTCATAGGGAAAAGTTTTCCATAGCAATTCACTTTGGAGTCTCAACACAGTACGCGCTTTCATTATTGAGATACTGGGTTAATATTTACTGCAAGAAAGCGAGACCCATTGACGTATAGGAGGGACGGAGTACCAGCGTTGAAGCTTCTGTTAGGAAGCGAGCGGCGCTGCGCCCTGGCATTGAGGTAAATGATATTTTTTTAATATAACATTCCGTTTGAGTTCCACTTTTATATTTTCAACATTCAAATAACGTTTATTGTCCATTTCGGTGATATTTTTTCAGAGAAAACGAGGTGGCTTTTTTAGTTTAAAATCACTTTTAAAAGTTAATTTGCCTAAAAGTAAACATTGTCTCCTAGAAATGGAATTGAGCTTCATATCAAATGAAAGCTCTATTCTAGATCTTTAAAATGAGTGTATGCGTAGTCGTATTACCCCTGCTCCATAAGAAGACTTTCGTAAGTCCTGCTTAATTTAGAACACGAAAATACTCATTTCGGCGGATTATACAAAACCATGCACTGATAATCCGACCACGAATAAACGGGGGATCTTTGTATATGCCAGTGACCCGAACCATCTTCCTAATAGTCACATTTTGGTTGACTTTGACCCGCTGCCGAAAATGGTTGCCAACACCAGATGTGGAGTTCGTTCATCAATATGTAGTCTGTTTAATTTTTAGCTCCATATGGGTCACTCCACGTCAACTTCCTATTATTCCTACTATGATTATTCTTGAAATATTTGTTGAATATGAGATGTTCATTCAGCATTCAGTTCATTCATACATTCAGCAAACTATACCAAGCGGTGATATCGTTCATTATTCGGCCCAGTACGTATTGTCTTGTGACATCATCAACTGCTTTTTGCTTACTGCGCGAGTGTTTAAATCAGCCGTAATGATTTCAAAGTAGGGGAACACTTTATCGTGTTCATTGCCGAGAGTCAATTTCAAAGTTTTCAATTTCCTATGAACATAGGAAAGCTCATTTATCTTTAGCTTTTATATTTTCTTCGCGTTATTTTACCACTCTTCGTTGATTAAGAAGCCAACGCCTCCAAATCTTCCATCCTTTGTACCCCTATTACAAAATAAATTCTCTTACTTGAGTGCTATCAGGTCTGATTTTCTTCTGATTTTGCTGAGTCCGATGACATCCCAATTTATCTTCTCTACTATATCCGGATAAATTTTCATTACAGAAGCTCATCATGATAAATTGTAATTACGTTTGGGAATAAAGGACAATAATTAACCAGGCCGTCCTACTACCGGTTGATGAATGCCACTCGCACTATTTGGTCGTAGATATTTTTGAAGCCTTCTTAGCATGGTTGAACCTGCAGTACAGATCTGAGTGGGCTTTGATTTCCTTCATAATCAATGCGTTTCTGTCCTTGATCTTTTCTTTTCGCCCCTTCTCCTTCATTACTTTCAAAATTTGCATTCCACAGCCCACCAATCTTACTCTTGGTCTTCCTTTTTTCTTCTGAATCTATTCATGCTTTCGTGAACAATTACCGCATGAAATCTTTATTTTTCTACTCCAGCAGACCCAGCCGTTGTAATCTTATGGACTCATTAGCCTTACTGTACGCTTGATCTTAGTTATCATAAATAGTTCACAGTTTTATCGGATTCTCAATCATTCACGAGTTGACGCGTATATTTTTCGTAATATATTCAAATGACATTTAAACGTAGGGTCTATCCTTTAATGATATCACAGCATTTTTGGGATTTATGAAACTTCCTCTGCCACAAATTGTCTCAAGGGACATCATGCTGTATGTGACCAAGTGTTGTAAACTCATAGACTCCCCTAGTATATGGCATCATTTAAGGAAGGTCCATAAAATAGAAGATGTTTGTGTTTTGCCTGTTTTCAAGATACTTTGACAACATTGAGGATTAAACATTAGATGATAAAATTGCCAAGACATGCCTATGAGCGTCAAAGAGTTACCCATATCATAACTTACCGACCTTACTGATAGGTCATAAAAAAATCAAGTTCTGCAATGCAACTGTAAATAGTTTGAGCCAAAAAGCTTCCGAATTCCGGATTATTGCTGTGAGGAATGGTTGAGGAGTGTATCCGATGCAATAGAATTTATTTTATTACATAGGTTGGGTGCTATCCTTCTGTATGCAAACGGAATGTAAAGCTATTCAAAATGTGAGGATAATAAATTTTAACTGAACCAGAAAATTTATTAGGTGTTCGATATATAACGCCTACGTGTGCGGTTTTCGAGATCGAAATCAATGTATCATTCTTAGGACTTTCTAGACCGGGGGTTGTTTGCAGGATAATCGTGATTTAAACGAATTTTCAGGACTATCTGTCATTGATTTCCAAACCTCTGGTTTGAAACGCCGTAAACCTTTGACTTTTTCCTCAGGTGTGAGTCTGATATTTTCAAGTTGCCCTTAAAACTTTTATAGTCATCACTGCCATGAAACTCGTCATAGAGCGAGGTTAGGCCCTAGTATCGCTAACCATACAAATATTATATGTTAATAGTAAAATGGTTTAGTAATAGACTAAAAATCAAAAAAAATAAGAGAAATCATGCGAAGGAAAATAAATAACATAAGTAGTACATACTAAAAGAAAATGGTTAGATGAATCATGAGTCCCTTGCTGCCTACCTCTTTAAATCAACTCGGTATGATCTGTTCCGACAGTTTAAACCTTTAGTCGCGTGATAGAGGTTACTTATCTAGTCGCGTCGCGAAATTTTGTTTGCTTAAACTTCTTAGCCTCCATGAATCGCATTACGGTAATATTTATTACATTTATTAACAACCGGAATTCTTTGCTTTATCCTTACTATAAGAATAAGCCCCTTCTTCAAAATTTTCGCTGTCCAAAGTTAAGTCCTGATTGACAAACGCATTTTTCTTACCATAAAAGGGCAAATATGTTCATGGTAATTATTTCAAACTAAGCATTTCACTTAAGTAATTAATCGAAAATCATATTTTTTTATTCTTTGATAACTGAGGAAATGATTTGAGGCATTTTACGAGAATAATACACAATTATTTAGCATATTCTAATAAAATAGGGGGCTCCCGGTTAGCCAAGTGGGTAACGCGTTCGACTTTGGTCCCGGCTTCGATTCCCGGTGGGGGCCTACGTGCGAAATGACATTAGTTGTCGAAGCACTTTTAACAATACTACTCTAATAAAATAGGAGCAGATAAAAGAGTAGAGACAACTTACTTTCTCAATTAATACTCCGATCACCGCACGGATGACTTGATTGATGTCTGTCGATCCTCCTTCTTTTGAATGACAATATAATATACCTATGGAGTACCCTGAGAATAAAATATGGAGTATCAACTCCTTACATGAAAAGCGCGGATAAATCTCTAATTGTTCATCCCTAAACCCTAAAAGTTATTTAGGATGTCAGCCAAAGAACAATAAAACGATATCAGGGGGATTCGAAGCAGGGGATTAAAACATATAATTAAATACTTGATGATTACATACAGGTTTCGTTCATTATGGATTCTTATCGTTTAAAAACATACCTGTAAGAAGTCACACAAACTCTTCGAATTATCTTTCAGTGATAAGCGCGGGATATCAATTTTCAATGGAAATATCAGCTCCATTTTTAAAAAGATTAAATCTTGATAAATGCCACAGTTAGGCAAGTGAGATTGGTTCATTTCAACCAATCTTACTTATCTTACCACAACTAATATCGGCGAATCTGACTCTGAAAGAAAACGCGATCCATCTCTTAAAATAATAACTATTTGCTACCTTCATCGATAATAAGACTACGGCTGATGAAATTTCCATAACATATCTAGTGTTACGCGTACTCATCAAATTCATTCTTTATCGTTGGCGCTAAATCTTGAGTATCGAAGAACTTTCAGCTGTCATCTACTGGCTTGTTTTGAAGACATTGGCTCCATCTGTTGAGATACTGAAATTTTGCATGGTGCCAACTCAGCCGAAGGCTCACCTTGGTAGTTTAGGTGCCGAATGATCTGTTTATACATTACCCTTGGAAACGCGGAGTGTAATAATGGCATAGTTATGTACAAAAGTTCATGTTAATTATTGGGAGGGAGAAGTTTAAGTCCTGCCGTTAAATAGCGAAGGGCGATGGCGTTCGTGAGCGGTACGACAGGGAGCGATATAGCGCAAAAATTCCTCGAATCACTTCAGAATGATTTGAAAAATGTTTCCTTGGAAACAAAAAAGAAGTATCCTCAAATTAAGGAGGTATGTCTTTCAATTGATTCCTCTCTTTCCTTTTACTTCATATGTTTGACATTGAAGGAGATGTTCTCTTCTTTCAAAGGAAGAGAATATTTATTTCGGTGACAATAAATTGTAATCAAGGATGCTCTCTAAATAATAACAATGCTACAACACTGAGGCAACATTGCAACATTTTTTAAATTACTGTTTTTATTATAATCAAGATATTGTTATGAAATGAATTATCATTTTCTGATGTTTGCAGTCTGGTAGATGATTCTAGTGGGCGTGATGTTTTCATCTTATTGATAAACCGTGAAATGAATAAACTATTCTTAAAGTAAGTAACTGCCTTGAATTTTTCTCTCTTACGTATTTATTACATTGTTTTTTTCTGTCAATAGTCATGTGAAGAAGGAATTGTCAAGTTGAGAAATGCCGCTGCCAACCCTCAAACTCCAGTGTTTTATATCGTAAACCAGATTTTATATCCTTTGGTGCAAGGTTGTGAAACTAAGGATACTAAAATCGTTAGAGTAGGTAGTATTATAGTATGTGAAAAATAGAATTACGCCGCTGTTTTCTCCTGGATTGAAATAGTAACTTATGTCATTACAGCTATGCCTTGGCATAATACAACGCCTTATGACCCAACAAACTGTAGACCAGAAGGGAGCTCGCTATATTACTGATACTTTGTGGATTTTGATGGAAGCGGGGGTGGAAGAGGTAAAAGTTCTTCAAACTGTTACTCTTCTTCTCACCACCAACACTATTGTCCATGGAGATACATTAGCAAGGGTAAGATATTTTCGAAACTTGAGCATTACTTTGGAATGAAAATAAATTATGCTGCCTACTTGATATCAGGTCGGATTCCCACCAAGAGGCATTAAAAACTACTTACCTTTAGAACATTATGGTCTCCCTGTCACCTAAAATTTAAGATTTTTTTTCATGAGTTTGGTCACTTATATTATATGATTATATATTTGTCGTTTGTGTATTTTTTTATTCTTAACATGCCAACATTTTTCCTTGTTGATTTTTAGAATTTGGTACTTTGCTTCCGTCTACATTTCACAAAAGATTCCACCACCATAAATACAGCAGGAGCCACAGTGCGGCAGCTGGTTTCACTTGTATTTGAAAGAGTTGTTGCAGAAGATAATTATTTTCATGATAAGGAAACAGTCAAAAGGGATGTCAATCTGGAAGAGCTGAAAATCCCGAGTAACGTTGCTCCCAAAGGCTTAAGGCCATGTGCAGCAGATGCATTTTTAATGTTTCAAGTAAGATATACAGAATTTTCAAATTTTTATTTTAGCTTGAATTTCCTGAATTTGGAAGTGATTGTGGTTACAATGTAAGTGGGCAATCTCTCTCAAGAACTGGATAAATCTTTTTAGTCCAGTTCTTAATATGCAAGATATTTCTATCTCTCTTAGAATATTGAATTTTACTCTATATATCATGTGTATGCGTGTATCTTATATCATCTAATTACCCTGTAAGTAGTTGCTAACTCTTAATTTATTAAAATTAGTTGAATATCACATTTTTATATGTTTTTAAATGGTGGTATATGAATTTCATTGGCATCACCATATCCAATATCTTTCTTATGTATCAAGATTTTTTTATGCTTATCTCCATCCATTTTTCATATACACACATTTTTATTATTATGCTTATCTACATCCATTTTTCATAGCTTATTTATCTCAAAGGGTCAAAATATAGAAAATAATTCAGTAATGTGAATAAACTTCCATTGGAGCTGATTACTTCATTGTTATAATGAATTGTTGCAGCTGATAATATTTAAACCATTGCTCTCTGATGTGCCTTATTAATTGAGCAAGATTATCTTCTCCATTATAATTACTTAGTTCTCACCACATGTTACTTAGGTATTTAATCTATCATTAAGGTCTCTTGAAAAATTGATCGTGTAAAATTTAATAGTTAATTGTTACATGAGTAGTCTCCATTTGATATAAAAAAATTATTTTGTCCCTAAAATTTCTGCTGGACTGCAATTCATTTCATCTTTCAAGGAGTTGTGTTAAAACTTATTAGAATTAACTCCTTACTATTTACAAGCTCTTACTTTATTCCAATAAAAGCCAAAAATAAATTAATATGTTGAGTAAAGGATTTTAATAGTTGTTGTAAACACTGATGATGTCATTCTAAAAATTATGTAAATTTGGTGTTGATATAGTTCTTGATAATGTAATTGTAAACATCATTATTGAGTGATGTTTCAGTTCTGATCTGTTTATTTATTTTTCTGGTGGTACAAACATCCATTTATTGTCCAATTACAGGAGAGATGCAAACAGTTAAAAAAATATGAACACACTTAACCAGAAATATCTGATTAACTAGGACTCTCACCAGGGAGCTTGGGGCTCCCGCAGGGGTCTTTAGAATTAAAGAGCACATTAAGAGCATTTCATTAAAAATCACATAATCACCAACACATCCATGAAGTGTAGAAAGAGTTTTTCATTCCAGTTTCTTCTTTTTCTAATTCACTGGTTGGATTGAATTTGCTAGTCAAGTTTGTTTGTATTGTGTGAAACAACTATTTGAGGCTTTCAAACTTCTCACCAATATTTTTTTTAAATATTTACAGTTTCAGTTATAGTGGAATCTTCCATATTATACTACATAAAGCTGTCTTTTTTGTGACATTTCATATTGGGAAGTTCACAATCACTCATTGTTGGAACTTTGCCTTTCTTTACTTTGTATTTCATTATTTCTGCTGGTACACTATTTCTTCTAGGTTTATCAGTACTAATCAAACCAAAGTTTCCCTCATCCAACATACAGAAAAGAGCTGGACTGGTAAACCTTATGTTGTCATAGAGCTTCTACCTCTTCAAATTTTCATTTATTACCAAATTAGTCACTCCTGCATTGTACTTATTAAACATATAATACTTATTTTTAAAACTAACTAGCTTTGTTTTTATTTCCTTCTATAAAATTCATGATGAAAAATCATCATCAATTTAATTGAAAAGATAAATATTATGACCATAGAAATACATACAATACAATACAGTGACCACCAAATATGAGATAAAATTACTCAGAATGAAAACGATTCCCCATAACTGTGATTTGGAAATAAAATATTGCAAATTTGGGAGCGGAATGTTTCTGGAGGCACAAAAACATTTGGTACCAGCCTGAAAAGTTTCCGGGTTTGCCTGCTAAGGGGTTAAATGGAGATGAGGTATGCCCACACATATTCTAAGTTGTTCACCTTTGCCGTTGAGTCAATAAAAAGGATGGTTTTAAGAATAGAATGACCCATGTTACCTAAAAAATAATTAGAAAACTACTGCTGCCTTGGTAGAAACATTATGAAGGAAATTTTTAAAATATTATTGATTTGATAGGTATAAAAGACTTATGATGTGCTGAAATAGTTTAAACAACATTGTAATCATATTTCAGGTTTCACCTTTTCAAACCTGTAAACATGTTTTCAATTTATTTCATGCAGGATTTAGTACAACTTGTAAATGCTGATCAGCCATACTGGTTGATTGGTATGACTGAGATGACTCGCACATTTGGACTGGAGTTGCTGGAATCAGTTCTGACAAACTTTTCATCTGTGTTCTTTGAGGTAATAGTTTCAGTACATTTTTATGGAGTAATATCTTAATAATGTATATTAATAGGAGTTTTCTCTAAATTTGTTTTATAACTCTTTTTCAGCATCCTGAATTTTGTTTCTTATTAAAGGAGAGAGTGTGTGCTCTTGTTATTAAGTTATTCTCACCTAATATTAAGTATCGCAATACAGTACCTGCAAATATACAACAGGCAACTCCATTGGACAAACCCTATTTCCCCATCAGCATGAGGCTTTTGAGAGTGGTTTCAATACTGATTCAGAAGTATCACAGTCTTTTGGTAAGATATCATTTATTTGTTGAAGGTAATATTCTACCATCATTGTCTATTTCCCTATTCAGTTTTGCCTTAGTTTAGGATTTATATTCTTCATTAGATTTTACCTTTACCTTATATAATTATTGGCAATGTTTGAAGGATTTATGTTCTCTTTAGCTGGAAATAACAGATATTTTTCATGTCTGCTCCAATACTGTTAGAGTTTGAGATTTAATTTAATGTTTATGTGCCATATTCTCATTCAGTCATCGTCTTCTAAATTTTGTGTCTAATTGTTTTGTAGAAGTTATTGGAAACATCACAATTTCTGTCATTGAATTTTAAATTTCCTATAAGACCTGAATGAAGGAATGAATTCTTCTTTGATAAAAATAGTGGAACTCATCATTTCCAGATTTCAATTCATTTCATCCCATAGTATTCCTTTATTTTATTAACTTGATGATCTTTCTTTACAAACAAATTCCTTAAAAAGGTATGAGTCATTTGCAAATTTTGTTTCAAGGTGAATATTTGTTTAAAATATTTATGTACCTTGTCTTACAGGTTACAGAATGTGAGATATTTTTATCATTGATTGTTAAGTTTTTGGACCCTGATAAACCAGTATGGCAGCGATCCTTGGCTTTAGAGGTGCTACACAAGATGACTGTCCAGCCAGAGTTGTTAAAATCATTCTGTGAATGCTACGACCTTAAGGCACATGCTACTAACATTTTCCAAGATATAGTCAATTCTTTAGGAGCTTATGTGCAGTCATTGTTTGTGAATCCTCAGTTACTTGGGCAACCTGGTGGTTTAGGTATGTAGTATCCAACTTTATTTCCTCAATGAATCATTTAAAATGGTTTTTATTGAAAAATTTGCAAGATTTTTAACTCAATAGCACATAACTTGGTAGATTATTCTTTTCTTGTCACAAAGTTGTTTAATTTGAGTAAGTATGCCACTATTCAGATTTAGTTATGAATTCTCATTGTAAAGGTATGAAAATTTGCTTTACAGGCCAAGCTTCTCTTAATTTTTCATTTTTTATAGCTGCACAAGTTTCTTTGGCCATTTTGTGTTTAAGTTATTGGTCGCTCTTTCAGTATGGAAGTCGTGAATAAAGTTTTCAAATTATTTGTGCCAAAATGCAGTAAATCCTGGGTAAACATTTGATCATGTCCTTTGAAAATTCTCAAAATTAAGAACAAAGAATGGATAAGTGGCATCATTAAGGTAAAAGGAGGTGATCATAATCTTTAACTGTTGCTATTTTTGCTCAAAGATTCCTATGTTATTAATTGTCAAATTTGTAGTTTGAATTCCAATGATGAAATAATTTTTTTCTTCTGATTATGTAGGAGGATCCTCAAGTGTGGCACAAGGTCAGCCACCTGCAATGTTAGCTGGCATGCCAGTTGGTCCTGGTGTGTCACCCCAGCCAGGTTTCTTCTCACGAGGGATTTGGTTACCATTGGTTGCAACCTTTAGCAGTGGTCAAGCTAAATCAACCTAGTAAGTCATAATATTGTTACATACCCTTAGGTTCAGGGATAAGTGAGCAAAAACAAAAACACCGCCCTTTATTCTAAGAACTTTTATAAAGTCGACCTTCTGTTCACCGCCATTCCAAGTTGTCTGCCTCGATCTCTCTCTCAACAATCACTCTCTTTCGTTTCCACAACTGTCTCATTGCTATAACACTCATCTCCACAACTGTCTCGTTGTTACAACACTGCCCCCCTCTATAAATGCTATTTGTCCTGAATAACACCGCCAGATGCCCATCATGATGTACCTCTCCCTCTATATGGACTTAGCCGCTCTACATGAACCACCTTCGGTTTCATCTTAGGTGTTAATTGGATCCTGTACATGATGTCGTTGATTAGCTTCATAATTCTGTATGGCCCATCCCAAGGTCTCTGCAGCTTTGGACTTAGTCCCCTTCTTCTCTGTGGTTGATACAACCACACCAAGTCGCCTTCCTCATAGGGGCTAACCATCGCTTTCTGGTCAAGTCTCTTCTTCGTCCTGTCACTGCACATCTTCAGCTTATCTCTGGCAAAATTGTAAGTGATTCTTAACCGGTCTACTAGCTGACTGACATATTCATATATAGACATATAGTGGTTGGTACGCCAAAAATCAAGTCAACATTTCAAGTTTCATTTCTCTCCCAGTCAATAGCATGTTAGGAGTGTAACCTGTAGCTTCCTGTTGGGAACTTCTATATGCCAACAAGAAAAGTGGTATCAAACTGTCCCAATTTCGTTGGTTCCGGTCTACAAACATTGACAGGTACTGATTCACGGAGCGGTTGTGTCTATCCACCATGCCATCTGACTGAGGATGTAGAGGTGTAGTTCTTGTCTTCTTGACTCCCAATTTATCCATCAAGTGCTTCCATAGTTCTGATTCAAAATTTCGTCCTTGATCAGTGTGAACTTCCTAGGGCACTCCATGGCAGCATATTACATGCTCCAGCAAAGCTTCACATACTATAGCTGCCTCTTGACTCGGAAGTGGGACGATCTCCGGCCACTTTGAGAAGTAGTCCATTGCCACTGTAAGGTATCTGTTTCCGGATTCTGTCATTGGAAATGGACCCAAAATATCAACTGCTATGCATTCCCATGGTGCTCCCAAAATATACTGCATCATTTTTCCACATGATCTAGTTCTTGGACCCTTCTTTGATGCACACAAATCACATCGTTTGCACCACCGCTCTAATTCTTCATGGCAGTTTATCCAATAGAATCGGTCCCTTACTCATGCCAATGTCCTGTTGATACCAAAATGACCTCCAGTTTGACTGTCGTGAAGCTCTGTTAGCACGGCATCCACTAGATCCCGAGGGACGATGGTCTGATTGGTGACAGTTTTTCCATCTATGCTTTCCCACTTCCGGATGATCACGTCTTCACACAAGCTCAAGGAGTCCCACTGCAACCAGTAGGCTTTCACAGTTGGTCCATATCTCGAGATTTCCTGCCAGCTTGGTCGATGTCCGTTGTCTAACCATTGTCTGACAATTCCTAAGTCTGGGTCTTCTCGCTGTTTCTGAGCCACAGTGTCCTTGGTAACTTCTGAGTTCGTTCCCGTAAATGTCTTAATTGTTATTCTGTTGAACACTTCCCTATTCGCAGCATCTTCTTTTGCTTCTTGCCGAGTACAAAATTTGCATGACTTTTCTGGGCAGGGTCTTCTCGACAGGGCATCAGCATTGTTATGGCTTTTACCTCTGCGATATTGGATTTCAAACTCAAACAAATTTTGCAACTTCTCCAACCAGCGAGCTAATTGGCCTTCCAGGTTCTTGAACCTCAGCAGCCACTGTAGAGCAGAATGGTCCGCCCGAATGAGGAACTTCCTTCCATAGAGGAAAGTATGAAAATGGTCCACTGCCTTCAAAATCGCAAGAAGCTTCTTCCTCATTGTGCAGTAGTTCCTTTCTGCCTCTCCCAAAGTCTTACTGAAATAACCGATGACCGCTTCTTCGTTATTTTGTATTTGGGAAAGAACTACACCAACTCCATGGTGGGAAGCATCAGTGTCCAACACAAAAGGGCTGTTATCCACCGGATAAGCCAAAGTTGGTGCCATAATCAGTTGTTGCTTTAATTCCTGGAATGCTTGGCTGCATTCGAATGTCCAAATGAACGGTCCGTTCTTTTCCGTTAAGCCATGCAATGGCTTGGAAATTTGTCCAAAGTCCTTTATGAATTGTCGGTAGTAACTGCACAGTCCCAAGAAGCTTTTGACTTTGTGTTTGTTCTTTGGTTGTCGCCATTCCTTTACATCCTGGATTTTGATTGGATCTATCTCTATGCCAGCAGATGACGCTACATGTCCCAGAAAACTGATTCTCTCTTGAAACAGCGAACATTTATGTGGATTAAGCTGGAGGTGAGCATTTCTGACTCATCCAAAGACATTCTCCAAGTTGACAAGATGCTCGTCAAAATCCCTCCCGATAATCATGACATCATCCAAGTACACGAAGCAAATTTCCCACGTGAGATCTCTTAGAACCAACTCTATCAGTATTTCGAATGTAGCTGGGGCATTGCATAAACCAAAGGGCATCATGTTGAATTGATATAACCCCTTTCCTGTAGAAAACGCTGTCTTCTCTTTATCATCTTTGTGCGTTTCCACCTGCCAATAGCGACTCTTCAGATCCAGCGTTGAAAACCATTTCACCCCAGATAACGTGTTAAGAATGTCATCAATCCGAGGTAGTGGAAAACTGTCTTTCTTGGTGACGTTGTTCAGTTTTCTGTAGTCTACACAGAATCGCATAGTCCCATCCTTTTTTGTGACCAACACTACCGGGGATGACCATGGACTATAGGATTCTTCGATCACTCCATCCTCCAATATGCTCTGAATATTCTTGTTCAATTCGTGCTGTTTTGCGAATGGAACTCGTCGAGGTGGTTGACGAATCGGTTGTGTTCTCTCAATGTTAATCCGATGTTGTACCAGATTCGTTCGGCCTGTGATTTTGTTAGTGGCAAAAAGATCGGCTTCCTCTCCAATAAACTTTGCTGCTTTTTCTAATTCCTTCGAAGGGAGATGGTTCCATGTCTTCTTAAAGTTATCCACAAGTTTTTTTATGTCCTCCGAGTTGTTACATTCCCTGTCAGACTTGATATCCCAGCGTGTCACTCACACAATAGGTTCACAGACTCACGATTCTTCGCCATTTTTCAACATTGCCCTGTTGTCCGACAAGTTTGCCACTTTTATGGTCACAATATTATTCAGTCTGACCAAAGTCCTGGCAATCAGTAGTCCATTCTTGGTCTTCGTTGGTTCAATAATTACTACCCCTTCTTCCGGGACATTTGCTTCTCCGGAAGCTTGAGCCACAACTTTAGAATTTGGGGGAATGCTCAAGTCTTCATTTAAGAACTTTGGTCTGTTTGATTGATGACACAGACGATGAAAACAAAAGTTCTTCATTCCCGATTCGAAGTAACTTGTTCTGGAAGTCAACCACAAAGTTGAAGTCAGTCATGATGTCCAGGCCTAATATAAATTTGCCCGTGATGTCGGCGACAAGCACTTTAGTTTCTATTTCTATGCTTCCCAAGATGATCTTGGCAGAGGTTTCCCCCCGTATGGCGAATTGCTCCCCACTAACTGTCTCCAACATTGCTTCTTTCGATAAACTGGTCACTGGTCGGGTTAAAGTCATGTCAGGTCTCATCACTGATCTGGTCGCTCCCGTATCAATGGTAAAATTGCAAGGCCGCCCATTCACAAAGCCTGTCAAAATAAGGCTTCCGTTGCTCTTTTTGATGGCTGAGATTTTAATTCTAGGACTTGAACCCTGTACGCCAGCATGCACCCCCTTACACTAGCTACTCAGCATTTCCTGAACCTGTCTTGTGTGCCGGACTCGGGCTATGGCTTCGGTTGTTCCTTTTGGCAGAACGAAAGTGTTGGCGGCAATTTCTACTTCCGCAGGAATAGCATTTAATCTCCCTGTTTGGAGTTCTTGACCTACTTGGCAGGTTTTTCAAACTCTGCACAATTTCACGCAATGTCTTCCGTATGAGCAGCTCTTCATCCTGGTATGACGACGGATCCAAAAATTTGATCTCCCGCACTCAGTCTCGTTTGGAGTAATTTCCGGCGGCTTCGTATTCTAATGCTCATAGGATTGCATCGGCTAGGTTCGCCATCCTCGAGGTCCTCAAAAATCTTTGAGTTTCAGGATTTCAAAGTCCATTTTGGAAGGTCATAACAGCCAAATCTTGAACGATGTCCTCAGGTGCATGTGGATAAGCTAATCTCGTCATTATTTCCACCTCTGCCCCATATTCCTGCAGCATTTCTGTCGGCAGCTGAGCCCTACATTTCAGCTTGGTTTTGTACACTTGAACAAGATGGCTCTGCCCAAAACGAAGCTCTAGGGCAGCCACTACAGACGAGTAATTATTTTGGTTTATTTCGGAAATGTTTTGCAAGACATCCAAAGCCTTTCCTCGCAGAGCCATTATCAAATTTGTGAGTTTCTCTTGTTCTGTCCAGTTGTTACTAGAAGCGGCTACCTCAAATTGTCGTTTATACAGATTCAATGAAGTTTCTCCGTCGAAGGTTGGTGGTTTGACGGTTCTTGTGAAAGTCAAAACTGTAGAGATGTTACGAGGACTCATACCTGCTTTGATACGTTCTTCCAAGCTGTCAATGCGTTGCGCCAACTCTTATGCCTCCTGTTGTGTGGTTTTAGCTTGTTCTTCCACACTGCCTATTCTCTGCATCATAGAACGTTGAGAGACTGTCATTATTTGTACCAGCTGCTCAAAACTTTCCTTTTCTTCTTTTTTTCTTGCGCTCGGCGTTCCTGCTCTTCCTTTTTTTTTCTTGCGCTCCGCGTTCCCCCTCTTCCTTTTTTTCTTGTGCTCAGCGTTCCTCCTCTTCCTTTTTTTCTTGCACTTGGTGTTCATCTTCTTTTTTTTTTTTTCCTGTAACTGATCCTCTTTATCTAGCCTGAGCTTCTCCATCAGCATTTCAAACATCTCCTTCGCCTCTGCCATATCGCCATAATCAGTAGAATGAGTTTTCACCATAAATCACTTACAGTTTCGCAAATCTTTACTCACTTATCCCACTTCTGACACCAAAGTTGTTACGTACCCTTAGGTTCAGGGATAAGTGAGCAAAAATAGGAAAAACAAAAACACCACCCTTTATTCTAAGAACTTTTATAAAGTCCACCTTCTGTTCACTGCCATTCCAAGATGTCTGCCTCGATCTCTCTCTCAACAATCACTCTCTTTCGTTTCCACAACTGTCTTGTTGCTATAACACTCATTTTTCCCGGTGTATGATGCTAAGAAATTCTTCTCGGGTACACGCATAATCGACATCCCTGAAGATGGCAACAGAGGACGTTGCCGAAACGTCGGTTTACACCGAAGAACTAACCCGGTTGTCTACCCGTGCTTTGACAGCTTCGGTCATTTTGCACGAAAGCCCTCACTGGGAATCAAACCTGGGTCCACTTTCACAGAGGTCGAATGTGAAGCCCACTTGGCTATATGGGAGAACAAGTGAGGTGAAAAGACACCATCCTTGTTATCAGATAAATCTTATGATTGTAACATTAAACCACACTTAGCATGCTAGGAAGTGGCATGTACATATGTAATATGTTGTCATATAGAAAGTTAGATCAAGTACCATATTTGCTGCTGTATAGAATGTAACAACATGTAAGTTGGACTCCTTCTGTATACTCATTTTTAAGAAGATATATTTTTACATTTTTTCATGAATTTTTGTTTTGATTTTACTGTACCAGCCTTCACCTTAAAGAGCTTAGCGTTAAATACACCATTGGAATACATGACTTTAATAGCTTTTGTCTGATCCAATAATGCAATGAACCAATTGCTAATTGTTGTTAAAATGTGATCATACATATGCATCATTGGAAGAATTATAACTTTAGATGTCTGTGGATGTGAACTTTATTAGACTGAAATGCTCCCTCTTTCAGATGCAAAGCATAAAATATATTCCTAAACTTGTTATTTTTACCAAACAGAATGAATTTATGGCAGTGATTTATTTGAATCCACAGTTATGCTAAAAGAAAAATGCAATGGAATACTTATACATCTTACCAAAATAATTGTGTTATTTTGGACCAATCTACAATACCTAAAAGTTTGCCAGCTGAAATTTTGAGTACTCTGCATGATACCCTCCAGATTCATTTTTCAATTTTGAGGATTATATTATATTTTTTTAATTCTGAAGAATCGTTATCATCTAGTACAAAGGTCTTTGATGCTTTATATAGTCATGGAGATCTTGTTGATTGACACCATTTGCCAACACTACTGTTGGCTTCTTCAGGCTGAAGTACTTTCTTTTTCATTATGTCAGCTGTTTATGTGGTTGCAGAACACAAAGAATGCATATAATCTAAAAGTGCTCTTAATGCAGAATAATGATTTTTATATGTCATGTAAGGGCATTTAGCACATAGTCAAATTACTTACACATCACTGAAAGGATGGGTTCACTTGATTCTCATTTGTCCATGTAGATGAAATCATCAAAAGCTAGATGCATTCAGAGATAAGGTTGTTGAAGTTAGTGGACAAAATGAAGCAGAAAGCACTTCAGCCTGTAAAAGCCAATAGAAGCATTGGCAAAATGTTGTTAATTGGGAAGACTTCCACAGTAGATTCCCAAAACTTACCATTATCATGGATTCATTATTTTTTTTCAATTTGCTGTAAAGTATATCTTAAAGATTGACTATATTACTGGTTGTCGAAATGAGAAAATTGACCAAATTAAAAGAAAAAGACATTTAAATTTTGTCAATTTCACATTAAAGTGCAGTTAAAATGTTAGATGTGCATTTTTGGATAAGTAAAAACGACGAAATTGAATGATTCAGTGCATTTTTGGATAAGTAAAAACGACGAAATTGAATGATTCAGTGCATTTTTGGATAAGTAAAAACGACGAAATTGAATGATTCAGTGCATTTTTGGATAAGTAATAATTTTAAATGCACATTTTAAATATTAAAGCCAACCTTAATGGTTCTTGGATAGCCAAGTGGGTAGAGGAGTGTTATGTGGGAGCCCACATGTGAAAAATGACATCAGCTGTTGAAGCATTTTTAACAATACCACTATTACCAAAGTCTACATGATTACATAAATATTATTCAAACTATCTTCTAAGCTGTAAATGAATTTTTTATTATTTTTCTCATCTATAGAATTTAATTCTGTAAATCATTCACTACTTTCCAGCCTGGAGATGTTGGACAAGATTGAACCACCTACAATTCCTGATGGGTATGGCATATCTATTGCATATGCCTGTCTTCTGGATATCATCAGATCCATATCCTTAACAATTGAATGCATTGTACCTGGAAATGAAGCTCAGCCAGCTCAGATAGAATATGTTGCTTCTGAGGAGGAGAATCGTTTACATTGTCAACTTATTAATTCTAGCTGGTGTGGTTTACTGGCTGCTCTAAGTCCTTTAATTGATGCAAGGTAAGTCTTTTATTTGTAATTTATATTCTGTTGGCAATAATGAGTTACTCAGGCATTCTTCAAATGCAATTTTACCCAGCAGTGAAGTGGGATAGCTTGATTTTCACACATCCTTGAGAAACTTGCATGTTTTCTATTTCATCAATTGCATTTAGCTCCAGGTCAGAAAGTTCCTTCTTAATTTGAATCTCTTACATTCTTTGCCCTCCTTGTTTTTCTTCTCTCTCCTAGCTTACAGTTGAAATTTAATGAGACTCAAGATTCAATGAATTAGATTCAAGTTTCTCCATTTACAATCGGTCCATCCACTCAATTTTTTCCCTATTTTAGTTGTATTCTTTTTTGATATGGAAGTTGCATAGATGAGGTTAGTAAAGGAATGTAGGCTTTCATAAAGTGAAGGGAACTGATGATGAAAGGTCTCAGCAAGGGAATCAGGAAAAAATTGGTGACATCTTTGGTGTGGATTGTTTTGCTGTGTAGATGAGAAATGTGAACCAAGACAAAAGGTCGTCAGAAGATTGGAGGCCTTCAGGATGTGGTGCAGTGTAAACTAAAGTGTAATTTGAAGTGGATAAAATTATTTGGAAGTGCTGGAGGTGCTGGGAGAGGAGAGGGTTTTGAATGAAATGATTTACTGATGATAATGGGTGGGTCAAATTTTGTGAAGAGGTATTGCGAAAGAAAGTAATTGAAGGTAGAATTATTGCCTTAGAAGGCAAAATTATTGCCTTACTACTACTACTACTAACAAGGCAAAAGATGTTGGATGATATAAAGGGTTATCATAAATTACATAAATGAGTTATAAAGACGTAAAGAATAGGGCGATGAGTAGGAAATTTTAATGCATGTGCTAGAAAATGTTAGCTTCACAGTATGATTCTCCTTATGAAGTTTTAGGAGCTCATGAAATCGCAGTACATAGGATTTAGGAAGTATTTTCCCTTATCTGTATAGACAATGTTCAGTAAACACATTGCATTCAAAGTTAACTGAAACTTGAGATCTTTTGGGACAATTTCAATGTGGTTGTCATTGAATAAGAAAATGCATTTCTCTAAATAGTTCATCTCTATCTGGCATCATAATGCATTGTCCTTGGTCAGCTTTAGTTTAGATTAGATAAATCTAAGACATGAAGGTTTTTACTGCTGCTAAAAGGGTAAGCTGTATTATCTGCACCTGAAAATGCAAGCACACTTTCAAAACCAGTTGTGCATTGCATTTTATAAGAAAAACTCCTTCATTTCCAATGTTTATTACATATTGTTAGTTGTTACATTTTGTATAGTTGTTAAAAATTTACTAACTTTTCTCTTCATTATTATCTTTGATATATTTTTATACTCCTTAATAGCTTTTCCAAAGTTAAAAATTGTGCTGCTATTCAGGCATTGGTGGATGCAAATTTGTTTAAAAAGATTTAAATGAATAATTTGGTTTTTCTGTTAGCTATTGTGTCTTTTTGGTGAATCAATTCTCATAAAAACTGTTTTCCCTTTACATCTTCAATTTGGAAAACATGCATGTATGTCTTCTTGTGACTCATTTTTATTTTAGTTGTTTGAGCTTTCTTAATGGTATCAACATTAGAAATAGTTATTTCCTGCAGATTTCCTGGTGCAGCAAATTGGTTTAACTATTGATGTCTAAATGATGACAGATGATAAAGGTGGACCTAGCAAAATCAACAGCACCCTCATTTAAATTACTAATCTCTCTCATTTATCGATCTTACTATTATTCGGATGAAATTTTGGACTCAGGAGAAATCTTTGTCTTAGTAGAAGATTTTATTGACGAGAAACTTGTTTATCATGATGTATCCTATTAAAAGACTTGTTGGTTGTTTCTTAGGGAAAAGTAAATATTATTATTGTTAAAGGCTTCTAAATGTATGATGCCTTGATTATTAATCGGAAGGTAAGTTATTGAAATATGATCCAATAGAATAAATATTTAACTCTCTCAAAGAATTGTGCTTGTATTTTTCCATATCACCTGCAGTAGTGGAACATGTTTTACAACTTACTTCATGTCTTTATGTAATTTAATTTTTCAGCACTGATGAGTCTGCATCAGAAAATGTTTTGAAAGCAATACAAACCTTTGCCAGCCTTTGTGGACGCCTTGATCTACAAATACCCAGAGATGCATTCATTACTGCCATTTGTAAAGCATCACTTCCTCCTCATTATGCTCTAACGGTATTAAATGCAGCACCACAAGGAGTAGGGTCAGTCAGAGGCAAGTGTTGTTTTATTTTAATGATAATTAAGTGACGTCATTTCAAAATATTGAGATTTCTTGTCCTTTTCAGGTCATTCGCGGACTAATAGTCAGGACCTATCATCACAGTACAATCTTAATGCATATGGAGACAATGACTATCGACAACAAGTTGTTGCCGTTGGAACTCCACTGCCTACTGCTTCCTTACCAATAGGTAAATTGATGATTCTTATCTTACAAGTACGAGGGCTGTATGATAAGTACCTGTGTTTAGCGACTGATTACACTACTGACACAAAATGTGTGTGCCATAATTTAACCCCATCTTTAGATGTATGACGGTCAAAATTTCAGATGGGTTAATCAAGTAGTTTTGTTTTGATAGCTGTTGAAAGTAGTCAAGTTTGTGTTTGTTGCCACCATGGAAAAAGAGCAATATCGATCGGTGATTAGATTTCTTTTTTTGGATGGAAAGACGTGTGAGGAAATCAAGGTGAAGTTGCATGCTGTTTATAAGGACCATGCACCTTCGATAACTACCATCAGATATTGATTTAATGAATTCAAGTGTGGCTGAACATCCGTTTTTGATGAAGAGCGCCCAGGCCATCCGATTGATGTGACTACAGAGGATATGGTTAACTAAGTCCATGATATCATGCTAGCAGATCGCCGTGTGAAGATCAGAGAGATTGCTGACATTGTAAACATCACAATTGAATGCATAAAAAGTATCCTACACAAAAAATTGGGCATGAGAAAGCTATCGGTGAGATGGGTGCCCCGTTTGCTCACAGTGGAGCAAAAACGGAATCGCATGACAACTTCGGAGCACTGTTTGGATGTGTTTAAGCGCAATCTGAAAGAGTTTCTATGGTGTTTCAAGACTGTTGACGAAACATGGATCCATTACTACATGCCAGAAATGAATGAACAGTCAAAACTGTGGATTTCACCTGGCAAACCTGCTCCATAGAAGGCGAAAACAGTTCCATCGGCCGGAAAAGTCATGGCCACCGTTTTTTGTTTAAATTAGTTTTATAAAATTAATGAAAAGCCTGTGGCATGATGATGATGTCACCTAAATTCAAGTATATTAAAACGTGAATTAAGATGGGAATTAAATCTTCTTTCAATATCTTTATTAGGTATCTCTCTGTTCAGGTTGCCTTTTCTGTAATTTGTTGATTCTGGTTTTTGGAACTTTGTGAATCACAGTTGTTACACATTACAAATAATTGAACCTTCTTATTAATTCCAGGAGCCCAACAGGGACCTGTAATGCTAACTGCTAAAAATCTCCAGTGCATGCGTGCTCTTTTGAGCCTTGCGCACTGTCATGGAAGTATTCTTGGATCAGCATGGCATTTGGTCTTAACCACTCTTCAAGTATGTTTATCTAAAAAAAATCAAACCTATCTGTGTGAGATATAATGGTTTTTATATGCATTTTATGTCTTCTTACAGCACCTCGTATGGATTTTGGGTCTCAAACCATCTACAGGGGGTAGTTTAAAGGCTGGCAGAACTACAGCTGATGCCAATGCAGTGATTACAACTGCAGTAATGGCTGATCTTCCTGTACTTTCTGCTATGCTAAGTCGACTCTTTGAATCTAGTCAGTATTTGGATGATGTAGCCTTGCATCATTTGATTGATGCACTTTGCAAACTCTCTCATGAAGCAATGGAGCTTGCATATTCAAACAGGGTAACTCTTATTTTTAATAATAATAATAATTTTTACTCTTGTTAATTTGTGAATCATTCATATTTATCATAAATTACAATTAATCTAGAGAAAGTATGCCTTCCTACTATCAACCAGTTGATAAATATTTCCTAAAAGCTCTCATTATTGTAATTAATGTAACATAAGATAAGTTAATTTAACATAATATAAATTAATTTAGTAGAAAACTGGGACTCTAATCAGAACACCTGATTGTTTTTATTCA
>KZ308482.1:968401-980210 GCA_000376725.2 Ladona fulva | reverse complement strand
GTTGTTTGAGCTTTCTTAATGGTATCAACATTAGAAATAGTTATTTCCTGCAGATTTCCTGGTGCAGCAAATTGGTTTAACTATTGATGTCTAAATGATGACAGATGATAAAGGTGGACCTAGCAAAATCAACAGCACCCTCATTTAAATTACTAATCTCTCTCATTTATCGATCTTACTATTATTCGGATGAAATTTTGGACTCAGGAGAAATCTTTGTCTTAGTAGAAGATTTTATTGACGAGAAACTTGTTTATCATGATGTATCCTATTAAAAGACTTGTTGGTTGTTTCTTAGGGAAAAGTAAATATTATTATTGTTAAAGGCTTCTAAATGTATGATGCCTTGATTATTAATCGGAAGGTAAGTTATTGAAATATGATCCAATAGAATAAATATTTAACTCTCTCAAAGAATTGTGCTTGTATTTTTCCATATCACCTGCAGTAGTGGAACATGTTTTACAACTTACTTCATGTCTTTATGTAATTTAATTTTTCAGCACTGATGAGTCTGCATCAGAAAATGTTTTGAAAGCAATACAAACCTTTGCCAGCCTTTGTGGACGCCTTGATCTACAAATACCCAGAGATGCATTCATTACTGCCATTTGTAAAGCATCACTTCCTCCTCATTATGCTCTAACGGTATTAAATGCAGCACCACAAGGAGTAGGGTCAGTCAGAGGCAAGTGTTGTTTTATTTTAATGATAATTAAGTGACGTCATTTCAAAATATTGAGATTTCTTGTCCTTTTCAGGTCATTCGCGGACTAATAGTCAGGACCTATCATCACAGTACAATCTTAATGCATATGGAGACAATGACTATCGACAACAAGTTGTTGCCGTTGGAACTCCACTGCCTACTGCTTCCTTACCAATAGGTAAATTGATGATTCTTATCTTACAAGTACGAGGGCTGTATGATAAGTACCTGTGTTTAGCGACTGATTACACTACTGACACAAAATGTGTGTGCCATAATTTAACCCCATCTTTAGATGTATGACGGTCAAAATTTCAGATGGGTTAATCAAGTAGTTTTGTTTTGATAGCTGTTGAAAGTAGTCAAGTTTGTGTTTGTTGCCACCATGGAAAAAGAGCAATATCGATCGGTGATTAGATTTCTTTTTTTGGATGGAAAGACGTGTGAGGAAATCAAGGTGAAGTTGCATGCTGTTTATAAGGACCATGCACCTTCGATAACTACCATCAGATATTGATTTAATGAATTCAAGTGTGGCTGAACATCCGTTTTTGATGAAGAGCGCCCAGGCCATCCGATTGATGTGACTACAGAGGATATGGTTAACTAAGTCCATGATATCATGCTAGCAGATCGCCGTGTGAAGATCAGAGAGATTGCTGACATTGTAAACATCACAATTGAATGCATAAAAAGTATCCTACACAAAAAATTGGGCATGAGAAAGCTATCGGTGAGATGGGTGCCCCGTTTGCTCACAGTGGAGCAAAAACGGAATCGCATGACAACTTCGGAGCACTGTTTGGATGTGTTTAAGCGCAATCTGAAAGAGTTTCTATGGTGTTTCAAGACTGTTGACGAAACATGGATCCATTACTACATGCCAGAAATGAATGAACAGTCAAAACTGTGGATTTCACCTGGCAAACCTGCTCCATAGAAGGCGAAAACAGTTCCATCGGCCGGAAAAGTCATGGCCACCGTTTTTTGTTTAAATTAGTTTTATAAAATTAATGAAAAGCCTGTGGCATGATGATGATGTCACCTAAATTCAAGTATATTAAAACGTGAATTAAGATGGGAATTAAATCTTCTTTCAATATCTTTATTAGGTATCTCTCTGTTCAGGTTGCCTTTTCTGTAATTTGTTGATTCTGGTTTTTGGAACTTTGTGAATCACAGTTGTTACACATTACAAATAATTGAACCTTCTTATTAATTCCAGGAGCCCAACAGGGACCTGTAATGCTAACTGCTAAAAATCTCCAGTGCATGCGTGCTCTTTTGAGCCTTGCGCACTGTCATGGAAGTATTCTTGGATCAGCATGGCATTTGGTCTTAACCACTCTTCAAGTATGTTTATCTAAAAAAAATCAAACCTATCTGTGTGAGATATAATGGTTTTTATATGCATTTTATGTCTTCTTACAGCACCTCGTATGGATTTTGGGTCTCAAACCATCTACAGGGGGTAGTTTAAAGGCTGGCAGAACTACAGCTGATGCCAATGCAGTGATTACAACTGCAGTAATGGCTGATCTTCCTGTACTTTCTGCTATGCTAAGTCGACTCTTTGAATCTAGTCAGTATTTGGATGATGTAGCCTTGCATCATTTGATTGATGCACTTTGCAAACTCTCTCATGAAGCAATGGAGCTTGCATATTCAAACAGGGTAACTCTTATTTTTAATAATAATAATAATTTTTACTCTTGTTAATTTGTGAATCATTCATATTTATCATAAATTACAATTAATCTAGAGAAAGTATGCCTTCCTACTATCAACCAGTTGATAAATATTTCCTAAAAGCTCTCATTATTGTAATTAATGTAACATAAGATAAGTTAATTTAACATAATATAAATTAATTTAGTAGAAAACTGGGACTGGAATCAGAACACCTGATTGTTTTTATTCAAGTGCGACATTGGCCCCATAAAAGTTTGATCAAAAAGAATAAAAATTTCTCATAGCTACTGGTTCATGAGAATGAAATCAGTGCGTTCAATACAGTGTTTTGCAGTTAGCCATGAAATTGTTCTTTATTTCTTTTTTGTTTTGAAGATGGGTCATAAAAGGTTCTTAAACATCTAATTGATTGTTGATTAACATTTTAGGAACCTTCTCTGTTTGCTGTTGCCAAACTACTTGAAACAGGACTGGTAAATTTACCTCGTGTAGAAGTTCTATGGAGACCTCTAACTAATCATTTGTTAGAGGTATGCCAACACCCACACATAAGAATGAGGGAGTGGGGGGTTGAAGCCATTACTTACCTTGTGAAAGCAGCTCTTCAGCATAAATATCAACCTCCATTACGGGAAAACCAGGTATTTATAACTTAAATTTGTGGGAAAACAATTACTGCTGTTTAGTTTGACATTACTGTGAATTTTAATTTCAGAAACTTCAGACTCTTTTACTGGGTCCTTTATCGGAGCTATCAACTGTCCCTCATGGAGATGTTCGCCAGAGGCAGTTAGAATGTGTTCTTCAAGTGCTTCATGGAGCTGGAGAAACATTATCTCATGGTTGGCCCATTGTTCTTGGGATAATTGGTGCTGTTTCAGATCACCATGGGTATGTATAACATTTACTTGCCATATTAAGAATTATGAAAATATTAAATCTTATACAAAAAGAAGGATTCTATGAATCATCTTTTAAACTTTTAAATTAATATTTAAACAAAGAATGTAACTTGTGGTTGTGAGTTACACATTAGGTCAAGTTCAATTAGAACTCAAGAAGTCAGAAGAATTAATTATTGTTAGCTCAGTTTCAAATGTTAGATATCTGGTTAGAGAAACTAAAATTGCTACCCATTTTTATAATCTTGCTTTATTTTCAAAGTCCTGTTTACATATTGTTTAAATGAACCACAGAAGCATGGAGTTCTATTGATCAGATGAAGAATTACAATTTTCGTATTTGAGGAGAAAACAAAACTTTCAATTGTGTACAAAATTTGACAATTGATAACTTCTGGAAATGTCATCATAAAGTTTCCATCATATTATTACTAAACCTATATCATTACATGATATGTGCCAATATCCATCTTAAATTAATTTAAAATTGGATTTAAAAATGAGTCANCAGAGTTTATTAAATTGGAAATACGAGGGTAAGGTGAAAAGTTCTTGGCCTGACAATGAAAGACAGCGATTTTCAGTTAAAAAATTATTTTATTTTTCTACATAATCTCCCTTGACTTCAACACACTTGGTCCAGCATTTCTCCAACATCTGTATTCCTCCCCTGAAGTGAGTCTGGAAGGTTGTGAAAACATCCATCTACGGCCCTCTCAACTTCTTCATTGGAAGTGAAGCGCTTCCCAGAAAAAAATGTCTTCAAGTTTGGGAACAGATGGAAGTCTGAGGGTGCTAAATCAGGAGAATAGAGGGGATGGCCGAGCAAATCATACCCCAAATCCCATAGTTTTCCCATCGCTAACACACCTTTGTAAGGTGCGTTGTCCTGGTGTAAGATGATTTTTTTCTTCTTCAAGCCAGGCCTCTTCTCGCAAATTTTGGCATCCAGCTGGTCAAGAAGGTTGGAGTAATATTCGCCTGTAATTTTTCTGCCTTTTTCAAGGTAATCAATTAACAGGATCCTTTTCGCATCCCAAAACACACTGACCATGACCATCCGGCAGATGCGATCGACTTTGCTTTCTATGGCGCTGAACCGCCGGCTTCCACCCACTGCTTCGACTGCTGTTTTGTTTCTGGCATGTAGTGGTGGATCCATGTCTCATCCATGGTGACAAATCGCTGCACAAAATTGGTCGGTGCCCTCTTGATTTGGTGCAAACATTGCTGCGAAAATCACTTGCGCATTTGCTTTTGATCGGGTCATCTTCGAGGGATGTGCGACCACTTTTAAATTCAGCTGCACACTTTTTAACAGCTGAAATTGAAGGAGCAGAGCCCCTGTACACTTTTGTAAACTTCAGATGAATTTTCTTAGTGGTTAATCCATCCAAAACGAAGAATTTTATGACTGCATGATATTCAAGTTTATCCATTTTAACAAAAAACACGAAAGATGTCTACTGCAACAATACATGTAAACAAACTACTTGAGAGAACAAGTTGAAACTTGTCTTATGAACTAATGACACATGCGCCAAGACAGGGATCATACATTTTTGCTGATTGTAATGCCATCTTTGTGTCGGGCCAAGAACTTTTCACCTTACCCTCGTTGTAGTATTGTTAAAGTGCTTTGAGAACTAAGGTCATTTGGCACATAGGCCCCTCACTGGGAATCAAACCCAGGACTGCTTTCACCTAATTTGAACATGTGGGCCACTTTTCTCTCCGAGAGCAATTTGCAATTTCGTGCTTAAGAACAATTTAATTACAGAAAGTTGATGTAAGAGATATTTATCAGTGCAAAATTTTCTAACAAAATCTCATTTGTTCTTTTTTATCCAGGGAAAATCTTATTCGCATTGCCTTCCAATGCCTTCAACTCGTTGTTACAGACTTTTTGCCAGTAATGCCTTGGCGTTGTCTACCACATTGTGTAGACACTGCTGCCAAATTTGGATCTCAGACTCAGGAATTGAATATTTCCCTAACTGCTGTTGGTTTAATGGTTAGTTTTCAGTATTCTTAACACTAATATCATTCAATTTATTGTTCAATGAAATTAAGCTTTGACTAAATTGGAATAAATTTTGGAATTAAATGGAATACCAAAAAAAGTTCTTTTCATTAATAAAACCTTTTTGTATATTTTTACAGTGGAATATTTCAGACTATTTTTATCAGAATCAAGAAAAACTATCCCAGTCACTGTCTGGCGATTCAAATGTATTCCCAGATTTCCCTGGGACACCCAGTATGCTTCCTTTTGATAAACTTTGGATGTGTTTATATGCTAGACTTGGTAGGTATTTCCTTATGATAGTAAATATTCTTTGAAATTTTAAAAGTTTACTTAAAAAAGTATTTGTTATTAAATATTAGTCATATTATATTTGGAATGAGTGGACGTTAAATTTCACTTTAGTATACTAATATGAGCTGGAGGTAGTCTATCATATATTATTTGTAGATCTTATATTCATTTTAATCATTACCTTTTATGCACAATTGACTTACTTATACTTCATTAGCAAAAGCTACTCCAACCACCTCAATATGTTGTCTGATTATAATTTTCTGTTAATATTTATCATATTGCAAACAAAAAACAAGTATTTATTGTGTATGTCATTTCAGGGGACCTTTGTGTGGATTCCAGACCAGCTGTGAGAAAATCAGCAGGTCAAACATTATTTTCAACTATCTCTGCCCATGGAGCTCTGCTTCATCAGCCAACCTGGCAGGCTGTGCTATGGCAGGTAGTAGGAGTTAAATAATTTTTACAGCATCTGGAAGGAAGGCTTTCGCTGTCATTATGCTGACTGCTTTCAGGCACACAGCATTGTTTGTCGAAGGACGACGACGTTTCACCAGCACTTCTGCTGGCTTCTTCAGGTCGGAAGTGTTCCTATCCTCATTCTGGCCAAACCCGGTCATACAGTTAACCTAGAGAACATGAAGGTGCTATCCAATGAGGTATATTATTTCCCACGCATAATACGTGAGGCGGTAGAGATAACAAAAAGGCCGGAAAACTTCAACAGGGAGGACGGCTACCCCCTGTCATCCACTTGGTAATGACTACTGCATCCAGCCAGCAATCAAAAGAGCCCACATACAAGCAAAGTGAAAGGGACCAACATATATAAAGCGGACGGAATGAGGATAGGAACACTTCCGACCTGAAGAATCCAGCGGAAGCGCTGGCGAAAGTTCGTCAGCGTCCTTCGACAAACAATGCTGTGTGCCCGAAAGCAGTCAGCAATTTTTACAGCAGTTCATAGATGAAATGGTTTTTCAAACTTTTCACTCTTATAGGATGTCTTTGGATATCATTGAATAGTGATGCTAAAAGTTTATTAGAGCATGCAGTTGGGAATTTTTGCATTAAAGAAAATGCAGTCATGTATGATTGAATAAATGATCCTATTTTGTGTAAGAGTTCATGAATGTACTTCTGCCTCTCTTTATTTTCTATATTGTTTATTATTTAGTGTAACTTTTGATTAACTTACCCTACACTGAATATTTCAGGTTCTCTTTCCATTGCTGGATAAAGTGAGGAGTTTATCAAGCTCAGCAAGTAATGAAAAAGTGGACACTGGAGGAAACATTTTAATTCATCATTCTCGGAATACAGCTCAAAAGCAGTGGGCTGAAACTCAGGTAGGTTCATTCTTGAATTAGCTATAAAAACTTTAGTAAGCAATTTTGTGATGTTGAATTTCATTCACTTTATAATCTTAAATTGAGAAAATGAATGATGGCAAGTTATTATATTTTAAATTGTTTCTTATGTTAACTTCTTTCCAAATAATTCGTCATTTTTTTTGCTTTTATTTATTTATGTAATCTTTTCCATTATTGAGAGTTTTTTGAACTTTTCCATAAGCAATTCCATAAATGTTGAAATGAAACAAATTAATTTCATGAAATTGAGTAAAACTTCAGCATCTACAAAGTGAAGCAATTTAATTTTGTTGATGATCTATTTTCTAGGTTTTAACTCTTTCTGGAGTTGCTAGAGTATTTAACACCAAAAGGCAATTACTGCAGACATTAGGAGATTTTCCAAGAGCATGGTCTCTTCTTCTAGAATTCATTGAAAACTCAGCATTAAGTAAAAACAATGAGGTAAGCTGATTATATTTTGCTACTCAGTTTATATTCTATTTTTTTTAATTGGGTAAGAATTGAGTGTTTTTACCCTAATTAAAGTAAATTTGGTTTAAAATGTAATTATGAGTATGGGACCTTTGTGAAGCATATGTACAGTTGTGTGCATGTGCAGTACAATTCTACTCTTATGTAAGAAAATTAGTTTATGGTTTCTGGTGTTTTTCCAGTTAAAATTTCTGTAAAATTTTTCAATGTCACTTCTTAATTATCACATTGTCATTACATTATGGTTCACACAAATGTTTTCCTAACTATTTCTGATTCTTTGCTCAAATCATCAGAATTCATTTGAAGTCTAGGAGCTATTTAGAGCAACCAACTGGCAATTGGGAGACCCGTGTTCAAGTCCCAGTCCTGTCAGGCTTTTTTCATGTCCATTTCTCCTTGGGAGTTTTTCTAGGTGCACGCCTTATAGTGCCAAGTAACCTAAACCCTTTTCCTTGTAAGCTATTTAGTTGTAAATGTGATAAACCAGTAGTTTTTGATTACTGTTTATATTCTGAACATCATGTTAGATATTTTATGGTTTAATACTTGATATGATCTTTTTAATCCATTTTCCTGCTAATTGCAGTTTTTTAAACAAAGAAGATTCAGCATTGTTAGTCTAGAAATACTGCTTGGTATCAAGTGTTAAGAACCAAAGTTGTGGGATGTTTTGAATGTCTCATTCCTTTTACCCACCCTCAAACCCCCTATTTCCCTTAACTCTCAGAAATGTAAGAGTATGGGCATATGTTGCTTGGTTCACAGTTAATTATGTGCTTATCCAAGCTCCAAGGAACCTCCCAAAGGATAGGACTCCCAATGATACCCTTTTCTATAGTTTCTATATCTACATACATACCCAACAAGCCACCTTTAGGCACCTGGTAGGGGATGCATGCAGCATAAGATTAATTAAGATATGCTACACATTATGTTGAAAATCTTTCTATATTTGTAAAATTTCTTATTTGCAAACATAAAAGTTCTTCACGATGATCTAATGGGTAATTTTTAATTTAGAAACTTGAGAGATTTCATCAGTTATTGGTATCACTGGTATTTTAAAGTGAATGCTTGCTTGGAACATTAAGTACCCAAATTTCAAATGCTAGGACATATTTGTAGATACCTATTTTCCAGTTATTAAACACCACTTTTCTTTCATAGGTCTCTCTGGCAGCGCTGAAATCATTTCAAGAAATTTTGTATTTGAATAAAGGAGCCGATGGAAGTAATACAGTTACAGGAAACACAGCTGCAGCTGGTGAAGAAAGTGACATATGGGCTGTTGCTTGGAGGGTGTGGTTAAGTATAGGAGCTGAAAGCACTTCTCCTCCTTGTGAAAATGATGTTCGAGAAGAATTGTACATACCATCTCAAGCATTCCTGACAGCTCTGATTCAGATGTTCCCTGCAGTATTCCAGCACATAAAAAACAGGTCTGTAAAAGGTCAAATTTGGATTCTGAAAGTAATTTCATTAATGCTTTATTTCACAATTCTTCAAATAAATAATTCAGTGATATGTTTTGCTAGAGCTGCTGCTTCACATTTCACATTCTCTATATTCATGCAAGCTATGTGTTAAATTTCATATCTGAGCTGAGATTGTGAAGCTAAGTAACAGAAAACTTGGAGGTGGAAGGGAATAAGTGAGAACTGAAAAGCAAGTAAGAAAAATTAAAGAATTGACCGATTTGCTTTTTGAGTGTAACATGACCACTCATTATTGCAAGCACTGGTTTTATCCCCTTGACAATAATAGTAGAATGCACAACTACTTTTAATAAATGGGATTGGTGTCCAGAATTGGCTATACATTTTATATGGTATCATGGGTATGATGCCAGGATGCCTTAATTACTCATATGAAATGTTTGGGAAACTCTGAGCTATTATTAAGGCAATTCCATGAATGATTTTGACTTGAAACTCTAGATATCTTAAAAAGTGGAGCTTCCATAACATTATATCCAATGATATCTCCCAGTATGATATCAGATTAGACACCAGGCTTTTTCACCTATGAGAATTACATTCAGCCTAACTTATAATTTTTAAATCACATTCCAAATATATATGTATTCTATATATGTATACATATATAGTTGTAACCTTTTGTAATGATATAGGACATGGTTTACACAAGTAAACCATGCATATATGGACATATAGGACATGGTTTACACAAGTCCTATATGTCCACCATGGTTAATCATGATGTACATATTTACATGGTGTATTTATATGTTCACTAACCAACTCTACCACAGGAATTGATGATAAGAGGGGTGCTCACAATCAGTCAAGTAGTTATTGGAAGGGGGTTTTAAGGAAGAATTTTTAAAGAGTCTTATCTCCTAAACAAGTGGACAGAATCCCCTGAGAAAAAACTTGTTCTCATTTAATTTTTGATTCTCTATCACCCTAAACTAGTCTCGTTTCAAATTCGCAAGACATGCATAGTACAGCTCCTTGTGAGTTCAACTCCCAGTCACTAGCATTGTTCTTCTATAAGAAGTATATAGGAACAGAATGGGAAGACTAAGAAGTGTGACGTTTTTCCAGCTATCTGCAAATGAGCGCTTAAGACTCAATTGGGTCTTGAGAGGTTTTTTATTTCTCTGCAATTACTTTAAGGCCTTTGTGAAAATGTGAGCATACAGTATGCTGGCATCTTTTACTCATAATTGTGAAAATCAGAACCCCCCCGTAATTTGTCCTCGGTGATTTGGTCCGCAGTGATTTGGTCCACGACGGTTTGGTCCACTGTGATTTGTTCTCAGGGTGATTAGGTCCCACACCTATTTGGTCCATGAAATAACAACAAATGTTCTGGGAGATTTAATGTTGAAGAGATTGAGCTTGGGGAGAGAGTTCTTGAGAGAATCAAAATTGTGGTGACATTGGCTATTCTACTATACCTGATTTGCGTTAGGAAGGCACTCAGCGTCACAAGAGAGGGGAAAAAGTGTATGGGATGGGGGCTTTTTGAGGGGTATTTTCTGCTACGCATAATGCTTTTTTTGCTCAGGAAGCGCTGCCTCCCCTTTTTTCTGACTTGGACTAGTCCCATCTGCACAGTAGGCTACTGGGTGAGTGCCTTCCTAATGTGAATGAGGTATAGCTGTAAATTGGTAGTTGTTATTTTCTCATTCATTATATATAAGGGCAAAGGAGGTAGAATGTTTGCCAAAGAAACTGGAATGGCCTAAGGCACAGTTAACAGCTTGAAATAATTGTTATGGAAAGACTGGTATTTGGTTTTTGGTCCATTAAGGATTTTGTTAGGGTTTGGCATTCAGTAAATTTGTGCCATATTTTTTTGATTATTATCAAAATATGATTTGTCTTTTAACTTTCAGGTTTGTTGCAGCTGACCTTCAAAAGCTTTGTAAAGTGCTTCAAAATTCAGTTACGGTACCAATTCATGGTGAATCAACTCCATTTATTCTTCCTTCTGTAAATGATGTTTCTCTCACACCATTGCAAGAAGGTGTGTTAACCTGCATTGAACTTCTTGAAAAGGTAAAATATGGTATTTGTTAATAAAATTGCTGTAAAATTCTCACATTTCCAGTCCCCTAGCCCCTCCTACTTAGCTTGCCCTTGTATGTAATATTTTAAAAACCATGCAAATATCAGGCTATCAAAGCTCAAAAGAATTGAACTGGCTCTTAAATCATAAATACCCATGCAATTGGTTAGTGTGCAAGCTTTGCTGCATTTACCTATTAAAATTTTTTAATTCTTTTTATCAGAGAAATAATTTTTTTTAATCTGAAAGCCGTAGAAAAACAGGGTGCAGGGTGGGTGCAGAAGCAGTCTTGGGTTAAGTAGTACATCTGTGATTTCTAATACATAATCTTCACAGTTGTATATAAAATTTACCTTGTACAGATTTTTGTAATTTTGTATTTTTATTGCTCAAAATGTTATTGAAACTGGTTTTTCTTCTTTTGTTTGATTTGCAGAACTGCCTGTCGCCTATGTTTCAGCTTATATATAGTGAACGTAATAATACCTATCAGAAATGCCCAAAAAAATTCATATAATTCACCAGTACATATGAGCAGTTTTTCATTGAAATTTATTTTATTGTCTTTTGTTTATCTACAGCTATGATTCCAGTATACTTTGATGCTCAGTATTTCCCAAATAATTGATTTTCTTACCCCATCTTTTATCAGATTAAGGCTCAAAAACCAAACATTTTGAAAATTTCTTTAATATTAGTGGATACTTTGACTTGAAATGTTACACACACTTATTCAATGAAGACAGAAATTTTACTCAGATAAACTGCAATTTTTAAACATGCTTTGTAGTGGTGG
>KZ308482.1:930723-955696 GCA_000376725.2 Ladona fulva | reverse complement strand
AGATGAGTCAATCCAGTTAATGATTATTTTTAAATGTATACAGAGCCATACTCAGGAATTTTACCAATTGAGGGATAATACGGTGCCCTTTTATCTTATCTCAAATCAATTTGGTCAAAAGTAATGAAGAAACAGCAGTGGATTCTAAAAATCTCTTGATTTAAAATAATTTGTAATTTAAACATAAACAACGATAAAGTATTTTATAGAGAATTTTATTGTAATTAAAAAAAGTTAATGCTCAGTTCTCTCCATCTGGAAACATATTCCTACACCTTCCAAAGAAAGTCACTCAACCAAAACCAAAGTATATCCAATGTAGTGTAGATATGTAAGCAGTCTACTGAACAAATATTTGCAAATTATGTCAAACATTTGATAAAACTGCCAAAGACAAACTCTGTTCTGACTGTTACTACAGGTACAATGTTTGAAAATTTACATTAATAGATTGCTCCAGCAAGCCATCAGTGGCTTGTTGTGGGGGTGTATTCTGGTGTGGATATATAATTAGGTTCAACAGACACCAGCTGAAGGTCTCATCCATATGAGGGGCCTCAATAAGACTGTGCTTATGAACTCATACTACAAATTGTTCTTCTATTCCCCTTCAAGAAAGAATATTGTATTTGTTAATCAACTCAAATTAATATTTTCATAGAATGGATTACAATTTTATGTCACTATATAGTGTAAAGTCTATCCATCATTCTTTATAATTTTTATAAATACTTTTGATTGTCATTCGAAATATCTGTATTTATTATTGCCATAGTGAAGTGACTAAGATTTCTATGAGATTTCTATCTGTGTATCTTAAGAAAAGATTCTAAATTTTGCTTGTTGTACAGTTAGTACACAGCCCTTTCTCTACCCCAGGGCGTATTAACATCAACATCCATATCTAGCTCAAAAGTCTGCTAGACTTTACTTCTTTGCAGAAGTAACCTCCTGATGTGACCATCTGTCTTTGAATTATTTCATTGTAACACTTTGTCAACTCCTCATCTAGTTTTTGCTTGCCACTAATTGAATTAACAAAGTCATCTACATCCTTAATGATTTCTGAACTTTATTTGCACCCATATTTTTAAAGCTTCCAATGGTAATCTTATCTCCTCATCTGCAAGTCACACCGAAGATACTTAATCATAGCACTTCTGTAGAACCTAAAATTTCTGCTGGCAATCCAAGTCACTGAATGTTTGATCATCTCTAAATCAAAAACCTGCCATACTTCCTGTGAATTCCAAATGTGCAGTATAGTCATGTTACTAATAAAAATTAATGCAATGTTTCAAACATTCTCAGCTAAATCCTTAGGTTTTTATTAAGAAATAAGCTAATTAAATTAATGTGTGACAAATAATATAACAGTAGTATAATAATATAATAAATCAGCAATAGATAATTCTGAAATTTACTTATTAACCCTTTCACTGTTGGCTAATTGCCTAATTTTTATGAAACATTGGTGATTTACAAAATGACATGACAACCTAATAAAAAATTTTCTCGAAGTTTGCTGCAGCAAATGTTAAGTAGGAGAGTGCTAGTGCCAGTCAGTAAAAGTTGTATTCTAAATAGCTGGAGGCAAATGCCCGCAGCATGTGTTTATGTCTACTACTATTTGGCAGCAACTGGTGCTGAAAGAGTTAAAGTGTTTGTATTATCTATTGTTTTTAAGAGTTTGTTGCACATTGCAGAACTTAAACATACGAATTAAACAAATTTTCTTAACTTAAGATACTTTTATCTCAAAATTGGTTTAATATACTTGTTAGGTTTTTAACATCAAAATACAGTCAAACCTCCCAATAGCAGACATGTTAGGGACCAGAAATATCGTCCGCTAATGAGAGGTGTCTACTATTTGAAGGAACGGGAATCCGACACACTTTTCTATGCATTAACTACTTCGGTAAATTAAAATATAAATGCTTTTTATATGTGACAAAAACTTTTATATAAAAATATTGCTAAATGAGTATTCATATTTGACCATCAGTTTTTCTATCAGAGCAGTGCTCAACATCCTGCATTCCTATGTGTCTCATTACAACATAAGGCTGTGGCATATTTTTAATGCTTTCAGTAATTTTTACTATGAGGAAATTATGACATTTGTATTCCAATTTAAATCGCAGTTTGTACAGCATCATCTGAAAATAGTGAGTTTTTATTTTCAGACAGTATAAGTGATTCAAGAAGATAGTTATTCTTTGTGATACATAGCCATCTAAACATGTTATGGATGTTTATCAGTCCTAGAGAAACTGGATGGTTTTAATTGTTACTATTTGTAATTGGGCTATCAAGCAGTTGTTGGGTTCTTAAGTAAAGTTTGTAGATAAAGAAAAATCAGTGAAGTTTATTATTTTAGCAGGACATGAACATAAATTTTACTGTTCAATTTGCACAATCTCTCACCTATCATGAACAAGCATTCATACTTGAGAAGGAAGTTACAACAAAGAGCGATTCTTGATTGTGAGAAAATCTGGTCATTTTATTATGATCATGAAACACTTCCAATCATTATCAGTAAAACTCGTTCTTCACTTTTCTGGAATTTCTTTTTATAGTCTCCTTAAACATTTTTAATTGGTCAACNGCCTGAAGATTCAGTTTTAATCGCAGAAAATTTTTTCTTGCAAAAATATGATTTCATATGAAATCTGTGCCTGAAAATCACACCTGGTAAATAAATTCCTTAAGATACTCTGCTAACTGCTTCTAAGACAAATTTTCCCTTCCCTAAATGTACTGTAACCATCTCTAGCTGATCTCTTCCTAGTTTGATATTACCTATAATTTGATGTTACTACCTACTAAATAAAGTTTACAATATCTATATTCCCTCATTTATAGCTTATGTATTAATTTTGATCATTTAATAAACAAAAGGTGAAATTTGTAAATACTTATAAACAAGTGCTATTATTTGATAAAAGGAAACTATTAAAGATTCAACTTTATTCTGAGGTTTAAAGCAGTTCTTAAAAACTTAACGAGCTCAAAACACTTTCATATTGTTTGTTAATGTGCAGGAACTGAGGAGTTGTCTGTTGAAATACTAACAAGTTTAAACCACATCTAAGCTTATAACAATCTGTCCCTGTGAAGCATCTTAAGCAGGCTTTGCCAAATTTGGTTGTAAGTACAAAAACTCGAAAACAACTTAGCCTATTTGAGAGCTAAAAAATCATTGCACCAATACCATTTCAATGATTGTTCTAACTTGGTTCCTAAACACATCATATTGTTAAAAAGTAATTCTTCACAAATACAAAAGCTTAAATTTTGCATGGAAATTAACATTCACAGTTTAATTGTTATTAATAGCCATTTTATTATTTTTAGCCAAGTTTCGAGATGTTTTACAGCATCACAAATTTTGTATTCTAGGTCAGCTAAATTTTTTGCCAAAATTAGGATGTCTGTATCATCTCCAAATAATACAGTATTGACATGGCTGAAAACTTGAGGGTCAGGTTTGAGGGAAATAAAAGAAGTGACATGGAAACCAATATGGACCTCAGGGGCACATTTTATTTTGAATATCTGATACTGGACTGAAAGTTCATATCACAGTTAGTTAAAATAAATGCTAAATATTTAAAAATTCACAAGTCCAGTGGCTCATCTAAATACCATGTGGTCTAGGCTCACAGTGACCATAGGGCACTAAAACAAAAACTTTAACTAGGATGGCTACTCCAGAAGTCTTTCGTTACACTTCCTCAGGAGTCCAGAAGCTGAATTGTAATGACAGATATGGAAAAACATGACCAAACTCCTTATACTCACACATTGTCTATTTATTGTATTTTTAAGAGGATGGCCATGTGTGGTTGGCTAGATTTCTCATTGGATCAAAGAATGCCCCTTATATCCGGTCAATGGTTAAGTTCACTCAGCTTCTTTGGTGGGAACTGCTGAGCTAGGGATGTGCTGATGTGTACATTGCATGAAATTATAAACTTTGAACCATGAGTGCAGACCAATGGGGGATGAGCTAACTTGTCACAAGGTGATGCTGTGGTGGGGTAATAGGAACGACAGTGAAGTTCTTTGGAAGTTGGGACTCTGGAGATGATGGAGAATGCTGTTCAAAATAAATGTATATTCAGTTTCAGTCAATCTTCTCTGTTCCCTTCTCCATGATCCTCACGAACACACACATGTCAGAGGGTGCTTACACATTTAAATATTGACCTTGATCTCAATAAAATGTATTTTTTCCCCAAGTTTTTCTGATATTTTGAGTGTAATTTACTGGCGTGAAATTAAGAAACCTCATGGAACCTAACTGCAGACAGACTTCCACATAAAATACTTTGAAGACTTCTTTGAGAACCAAAAGCCTACCACCAGATACTACACATGTAAGACCATCAAGCACTCTACTCTATGGCTTCAGAGATGGATGAGGACTTTCCAGAAAGAGAACTGCCCTCACTGATTGCTGAAGTGGTCCATCGATACCAGGATCTTATGGCTGCTGCAAACATAATCTTTGAGTTCTCTTCCATATGTTCCCCTCATAATGATGGGCAGCATTCTGTAAAGAAAAGCTGATTAAAGTTGGTGATAGTACAAAGATATCTCTTCAAAGTCCCACTATGCTTCATGATAATGTGTACACACTTGTCTGAAATAAAAACATATAGTTGCTCAACCCCACCCATACTATGAACTGATTTGACCCCTTCCAAGGTACCTATATTCCTCAACCCACTCCAATTCATTATCCTTGACTTGAACCAGAAAATATAGCTGCCGCTGCCTTTCCACCAGTCTGCCTAATAGCTGGCAAATTCTGGCTAAAAACCGAACCATAAATTATTTCTGTAGATATGTATCCTACCTAAAGGAAAAAAAGTAGTTTTCTACTCACCAGTTGCCCAATAAAAATAAAAATGACTATGTAATCTCTCATTTCCCTGCATCTGCGTGTGCAGAAAGCATAAAAGATGCATTGATAGGGAAGATTTCTTGATTATAAGAGTTCCTCAGTCTTTCACAACTAGACCAACAATTTCTGAAAAATTAGCAGGCAAAACCACAGGAGAAAAATGCTTATGCCTGGTTTTTAACATGTTCACTGTTGATACCTCCATTTCCAATGCATTTATCACTCCAACAGAGAAGTACTCTGCAGTGAATCTGAAGTGAAGCCAGCCATCAACAGATTTAATAACCAAAATTGCAACTATATTAAATTGTGTCATTAATGGAAACCACTGTACCATAGCAAAAGTGCATACATGTTTCTTAACAAGTTTAAATCTAGAAATACCAATATTCCTCTCCTAAATTATTCCTTTCACCTCTCATTAACTCCAAGTATTCACCAACTATATCATGTAAACTCTTATTTTGTTCATTCCATTCCTATATCCTCCATGTCCTTCTGTATGCTTGTCCTTCTTGCCTTCAATAGGAAAAAATAAGAAGACTAAGTATTTAACAACGTACTTTGTAGTGCCACCCCCTCTGATGGAGAGAGTAGTTGCCACAAGAATGGTTCTTGTCATTGGTTGTCGGGAAGTATCGGAATAAGCACTCACAGAAGTAAAGTAAATAACAAGAGTTTTATTTTGCTTTAGTATGGACGGTTCTGCTACATGGTTCGGGAGACTGCTCCAGTGATGCAAGTATGGGTACAGAAAGAGGATATGGCAAAGGTAGAGTGAGGGCATCGGGCCACTGCTTGGATATGTGGGGGGTCAAAGCTGATGAGTTTCTTGGAGAAGGAACACACCATGACACACAGCACCAATGCAAAGATAATCAAGACTACTGTTTTCCTGACTGAAGGGCTTAAGTATGCCTGGCTTTGGGGGTGACTCTAAGGGAAGGGGGAACTCTATGTTGGACAGGTGGTGTGCAAAAAGGGCAAAGTGCTGGAAGGTTACAAAGGGCAGCTGCCAGACTGAGAGTTTTAGGAATAACACATTTATGGCAGCCATGCAAGGAAGAAGAAAAACATTGGAGTTGCTCAAGAATTGAAGGGCAAAGGGAATGAAAAATAAGAAATTAGAGCAATCCTCACAAATAAACTTACCAAGGGGAAAAACATTTTGATGGCCAAACTGTGTAAAGTCCGAATCCATGGAAATTATGCTACCGCTCACTCTCGCCATGGGGGAAGGGGGAAGGGTTAGAGGACGCCTGTAAAAAAGGTGTAGGCATTTACATCCCAGGCATTACACTTCAGACAGGCAAGAAACACATCAAAACTTTAGAGATTACAAATAAATTCACTTTTGCCAACTGCCTTCAGCCAATGAATGAGCTGCTATAAAAGTCAATAACTTTCATCAATACGTAAACAATTCCATTTTTCAGAATATGTATATTGCTCTGCTTCTAAGAAAATAAGACAAAAGAAACAATGCTAAAGACATTTGAATACATTCTAACACTTCTTAATGGCTAACCTATATCTTAACTTTAATAATATTATAACTGAATACAGTCTATAGGTAGTCTTTTTCTTCAGTATTAGTACAATCTTCATTGGCAAAGGATGATTTCATAAAAGTTATGGCATCAAAAAACGAAACATTTTATCCATAGCAAAATCCCATATTTTATCCAAAGCAAAAATTAAAAAATTGGCCTCTGGAAAAAGAGAGACCAAACATCTGGCTTAGTGGAGGTACGACAATCAATTCCTTGTTGCACGAGTTCTGCCAAAAAAGAAAATACATAATTACACACCTTGTATATATGTTCTATTAGAAAAAAACAGGGATAAGTAGCTAAATAAATCCTGACACTTACTGCTTTAAATAAAGAAATCAGTTATCTTCTGCTGCTTTGAGGTAAACTCACTCAGCTGTTTCTCTACGTGGAATTCCACCTGAGAAATCAGCTGTAGTCCTGTGGAATCTCCCTTTCTTAAAAAAAACTTGTTTGAAGTCTTGAACACTCCTCAATATCTCTTTGATGGGTGGAATTTTAGCATGGCACTCCTGAGATCCATCAATACTGTTGTCATTGCTTCCCATGGTTTCTGATTTGGAAGCCATTTGTGCATCAGAATTGTACAGCCAATGTCATCAATCTAGAGGGATTTGTCTTTGTGAATAAACACTCATCTATGTTGGCAAAGTCTTCGTTTCCCTCTCCCCCAAATTTTCTTATTAGCCTTTCCAATTCCTCACAGTCAGAGTTCCAGCTCTTGATTACAGGATCATTATTTTCATCATTGCAACAAAATCCAGCTTTGATGAAACATCTATGGACAGTTGCTCCTTGAACATCCTTCACTGAGGAAATGATCCAGAGAATGGCATTGAGAACATTAATGCTTTTTATGAATTCATTTCCTGGTGTTCTCTCTTCAACTGTCATTAAAATGTGTCTCTGCACCCTTTTTATGTAGTGAATTTTAAACTTTTGAATTATGCCTTGGTCCAAGGGCTGACTAGTAGACATTGTGTTTGGTGGAAAAAAAATAATTTCAGATTTACTAACTTTAAGTCCGGATGGGATGAAGCATTATCAAGAAACAAAATAACCTTTCTTCTCTCCCTTCCCATCTTCTGGTTACACCCCTTAAGCCAGTCATGAAATCGTGAGTCATCCACGCCTTTTTATTAGCTCGCCAGGCTACCCCAAGATTGTTTACAATTATCTTCTTAAAGCAATGTGGTTGGCAGGCCCTTCCAATTACAAAGGACAATTCAAATTCACCAACCGTATTCACACACAACAATAATATTAACCTTTCTTTGGACGCTTTTCTGCTTGAAAGTGTTTCTTTTTTTAAACACATTGTCTTTTCTGGCAAGGCTTGAAAGAAAAGTCCCGTCTCATCACAGTTAAAAGTATCTCTTTCACTATAAGTCTTACATAAATCCTTCAGTTTTAACCTCCACTCTAACTTGGTTTATTCACTTGCAGATGCTTCTTCTCCACACACAGTTTGGAAGGATATGTTGTGACATAATCTATTTTTTCAAGCCAGCCATTTGATCCCTTAAAGTCGGAAACCCCCATTTATTTTGCAATATCAAGAGCTTTTTCGTGGATTAGTGGTCCAGATATTGGGATATTAAATGAACAAGCCCTACAAATCCATTCATATGTGATCCTATCAATTGCTAGCCCATCAGTTTTTGGAAATTGTCTCTTGACGTTTTCACCTCTGTTCTCAGCCCATTCTTTCAACATTCTCTCCTTGTTCTTAATAATGTCACTCACTTTCATCTTTCCTATGCCAAATTTTTCTCAAATTGCATGATCTCTTAGCTTCTCTGCCTTACATGTAGAATATCCACTTTCTCACGTAAGCACAGCCCTTTCTTTTTCTATCCATTATAAGTACTAAGCAATAAATTGCTATTTGCTGGATAATATCCAAGCACTTTCGATTTTCTGCATCTTTACTTGCTACCTCTTGAAGCTCAAAGAGATACTGGGAGTAGAGCAAGCATCAACGCTAAAATTGCAAAAAAAAAAGAATTGGGGGTGGAGAAGGCAGAATGGGAGCAACGTTGGAGGCAAAATGAAACAATGAAGCAAGGATGGACAACACTGTAAGCTTGAAGCTGATAGGCCTAAAGGGTCATATCATTGGGTAAGGGAAATTTCAATCTTTACTAAAGCGTCCAACTTCCTTCCTTCGGTTTGCTGGTGTAGAAGTCTTGCTGTGAAGGAGCTGGGGTGCCCATTTTCATCCAGGTGATTAGCAAAGGCCAAGTTGGTATTTCTCATGCGAAAGCATCTTTTGTGTTCTTCAGCCCTCTTTCCCATTCCTTGACCGGTTGGACCAACATAGCAGCTACAACAATCACTGCACTGTAGGAGATAGACCCCAGGTTGGTCTGAGTGATCTCTTCTATCTTTCACCTTCGAAAGGGGTCCCTGCTGGTTGCCCATACTATAGAAGCCCGCTTATATGTCCGCTGGCAGCATGTTTTCTAACCAGTAAGAAGTATGAGATGCTCCCCAAGAAAGAGAGTTTTACCCACCTACAAGCTTGTTTTCCATAGGAATATGCTTCTGGAAGTGATTAGCCTTTCTTTCCTTTCCATCAAAGTGTCTATTATTTGGGGGAATACCCATTACCCACTGTAATATCTTTTACTGTCTGAATTTCTATGATATACACATCCCAGGAAATGGAAATGTGCAGTTTTCAGAATATGTAGCATGTTAAGTGTTTATTAATGAAGGTATTCAAAGGAAAAATCTTTATTTTCTGTTTCCCGCATCCATTATTGAGAGTTTCTGCTATTCGTAGGTTCTTTTCCATGTTCTGCTGCTGGGGATTGAAAAACTGTCCATTAATAGGAGGCGTCCGCTATTTGGAGGTGTTTGTTAAGGGAGGTTTGACTGTAGTGTCAAATTCTGAGAAGTACTTTAGAAATCTTCTCTGAATACTGGAGTTTTAACCTGTCAGATTTACTATATCATCATACTCTTGGCCCTTCTTGTCTTTAACACAGCCATGATATATTTAATTGTTATAAAATTGAGTTTGAGTCTCATTCTTGGTACTATTTTCACTTCTGTTTATCCTTTGATTTCAAGGCATATCATAAGCTTCCTGCACAGTCGAACATCTTTCATCCTTGATTTAAAATTACTTTTACCAATTGTCTGAAATTTTCATAGCAACTATTTAGCAATAATAGCTGAACTTTCTATTATACTATCTATTATTGTCATTTAGTTTATTTAATTGCAAGGAAAGGCATGACATGGTGAATGTCCTACGATTTAACTCTTNTATCAGGACCTCTACGAGAGTTCCAATTATGAAAAATATTCCTCACATAAGGCATTTTTAACCAGCCACACATGGCTTCAATCCTTGTTTCTTGAGGCTGAAAGTAAAAAACCAAAAAATAAGGCCCAGCTGAGATATATGCAATAAGGGACATGGATTTATTGGAAAAATTATTTTATATAGTGTCAATATTTGTAGGGAGCAGATCATCTAAAGATAAATAGACAAGAATATTCTCAAACCTATCCTTGTATGTACCTTGAAGATAGCTCCAGAGACGGTTGCCAAAATGTTCACATGGACACCAAGAAAGATTTCTTCACAGTATTTCAATTTCATCTGAAAAAGAAAGAAATATTTGAAAATGTGAGACTAAAATTGCTATAGTTATGACAACAATGTATGCAACCTTAAGTACAACTTCAGCATTTCTAATGATGTTTCAGTGATACTAAAGTTAAAATATAGCAGCAAACTGCATGACAAACTTGGGTCAAATCCAATAGACAAAATCCAGTAATCACAAGGATTATGGAAAGGTGAATAACAAAGCATGGAAGAGCTGTGCAACTGAAACCCAAGAAATAACAGATGTGAAAAATAGCGACATGAGTGGGACTCAAATAGAGGTCTCCCACTTTTTAGGAAGGTATTCTGATGACTGAACTACTATGCCATGTCTCTTCCACACTGCTATGGGCATGCTCTTGTGAGCAAGGGGAGTGGCTTGGGAGGCTATTCAAGAGGAGAATGGCTACAAACAGACTTCATTACATTGTCAAATACAAGAACACAAGTACTTAGATATTATGCATATAAATCTTAAATTTATAAAATCAATTTTATTAGTGTTGTGATGTTGAATTAATTAAGTCATGCTTCCATATTCTTGTACATCATTTACTTCCATAACAAAAGGATCATGAAAGATATACTCGTATGTAAAACAGGGTTGTATGATAAAACGTTGATGTGAAGCGGTGTAATGTTTAATGAAATCATAACTAAATCGCAGAGTCCCTTCGCTACAGAAACAAGTTGGAAATAAAATATCAGGATAATTCTCTTGAAAAGAATGAGAAATTCTAAGACATTGACTAGAAACCAAAATGCCTTATAGAATAATCTCAATACATTATATCCATTTAAAAATATTTTCATCCTTGACCAGCAATTCCATTTCATAATGACAAAAAATTAAGAGTTTTTTAGTGGGGTCACTGAAGTCGAAAGCATCACTTTATATATATATATATATTTATTTGTGCATCTATGAACATTAGCATACATATATAAATCAGCAGTACACCACTCAAAACATGATCATCACCACATGGAATTAGGTACATTGGAGTTAAAGGACAATACACCTTTGTATCATCCATACATACCTGAAGATGTTGACTCAGGTGGTTCTGTGGCATCATTAGTTGGATCATCGATGGATGGTGAGTGCCTCTCATTGCCTGGAAGTGAATTCCCCAACTATCATAAATTTACACAAAAATGGTACAAATTATAGCATTTAAGAAAATTTTCCCAATGCATGTCACACATTCTAGTTTAGCTCAACCCTCACTGTCAAATATTAATATAGAAACCTGATAAAAACTGCAGAATCATCACCTTAAAATACATTGATTCAATGAATTTTCCTTCTTTCAATCAATTAAAATAAAACAGATATGTATAAAATATACTGACAGATATACTGTATCAGGTCAATCATACTTTTAAAAACTATGCACATATTATGAACATACTGTACTTCTATGATGATTTTATACTGTTTTGTCAAGAAATGTAAAGATTGGACTTTGAGTTGCATTCAGTTTCATCACTTCGTATTATGAACTTAAGCTGCTTTATGTAGGTTATGTAAATTATGTCTACAAATTCCCTTGTGGTACCTATATTTCCACTGATACATTGAATTGAATGAGATATGATGCTCATCATTTAATGATCAAAGAAGGGTACCTAGATGGAATGAAATCTAGGCAGGTATTTTGGAAAAGAATATCATGGTGTGCAAAGTCAGGCATTCCACAAACAAATGAGTGCCCTAGCTGGCCTGAAGGATTTGGATATCCTAACAACCAAAACCTATCAATGATTCCATTTTTAAAATAACAAGTAAATATAAAAAACCATAAATAAAAACACTTATGATTCAATGCAATGTCTAAGTCAATATACATTGTTTATGTCTCAAAGATAACAACTTATTGGAATGAAACCGGTTGATACATATTTTAAATAAAATCACATACCTTGGGGTCCAAAGAGAGGCATTAGGCTCACCAATCTATGTTCAACCCATCCAACAGGGATTGGGAATCCTATAGGATGAAATAATAACAGTAACATCAACATTATGCACCTCTGATTCACCAAGTTTCCTCCTGAACTCAAATAGAAATGGAGTAGTAGAGAAGGGTTGTCTTCTTATTTACTATCACCAACATTAAAACGTGTATTTTCTAATAGGTTTATTTTTGCCTTTAGCCATTAACTTGATGAATTGTCTCCAGTAGGTATATATTTATAAAATCACTTGCCTTGGCTTCCTAAATTTTAAGGAAGTTATGTTTGCATTGAATGTATTTAGAGTATTTTTTTCTACTCACATTGTAAAAAAAGAATACACGTATGACAAGCTGCATGTAAGTTTCCCCTGCTTTAATTTTTGTGAGGGGACTCTTTTTCCATTAGATTGAATGACCCTTGGTGGAGCTCTGCACTCTCTGAGTGTTATTTTTATTATTGTATATATGTCTATGTAATTATTTCATTGCACCATATGGGCCATGGACCATAGTTAATCTGCCTATCAAAAATTTCATTGGTGCATCTTTCTCTCCATGCCCTAAACATGCTAATTTTGCTTAATAGTTAATCCATGCATGGAAGTGACCTATAAAGAACCCAAAATACTTTGTTGTAGTTATGATTTAGCATGAGGTGGTGGAAGTGAAGTTAAGGAACACATTATTCAATCATCTCTTTACTTGATGCAACCACAATAACTTGATAGCTCTATCAGGACCTCTACGAGAGTTCCAATTATGAAAAATATTCCTCACATAAGGCATTTTTAACCAGCCACACATGGCTTCAATCCTTGTTTCTTGATGGATTTTAACCTAAGCTCTATTTAAGTCAAGCAAGCAAATACCTATATTAAATACATTTTCAGGATGCACAAGTTTTGAAAAGTAGTAATTTAGATATATAATAAAATATATTTAGAATTATTGTCTACATGGAATAATCACAGACAGTAATCAATTGACATATAATTTAAGAGAGTCACCCTCCAGTTAGGCAAATCCATACTTTTGCTAGGGAAAATTCTATCAGAAAGTTACTGCAAGTTAGGTGCATAACCCTAACTTTCATGGCTAGCTAGGAGATAGAGCTAATGGAAGTCTCTAGAGAGTGAGTATCCCCAGGAAGAAGGCACAGGATGCCATTAATCCTAATGTAGTAAAAAGTACTGGTCTTAGAAGGTATGTACATAGATGAATCAATAATTATTACACACCTGAAGATGTTGTTTCAGGAGGCATGGTCGCTTGATGAGTTGGTTCATACATAGATGAAGAATGGCTTTCATTTCCTGGAAAATTAACTCCCCAAATATCATAAATTTTAAGTACAATCACAGGACAACGTTAAGAATTTAAAATGTTTTCCCAATACTAGGAATAAATTCTTTTCTAATTTAACCCAACCTTTAATGAATATTCTTAAATACTGAAGCATGATTTAATACATTAAAAACTATTCAAACACAAATATGTAGGGATATACTACATACTTAGTACAGTAATGTATCAATTATCTGAGTTAATGAAGAGTGGGGTCACCTCAGATAATAAAATTTGTATCAAGTAATAATCAATGGTATAAATTATCAGCAAGAATGAATAGTAACTGAAATATAACAGCTAAAAACACAAATATATGCCAACCTCAAAAAAGGAGAATGTATACTATTTATAATTCAAGGATAAGAAATTTGGTAGTAGCATGATGGAAAGACAGTGGAAGACATATTTAAAAATCACATACCTTGCTGTTCATAGCTAGCCTTACCACTTCTTTGGTGGCTCTGTTGCATTCCTGAAGTGCTGGGTTGTGCTACAAAATATAATATCAGTAATTAAAAAAATGTTCAAGATCATATGTAAAGATAATAAAAAGGACATACATAAAACTGGTTATAGTAGAATACAATGTGAATATATAATATTGACAATATATGGGGCTTACAGATTCATTAGCTGGAAGGATATACAGTGATTATCCTTCAGTGATCAAAAATAGGTAATAATTTGATGGAATGAAACCAGCAAGTAAGAACTTTAAAAACTCATACCTTGGTCTTCCAATTGAGGTATTCTACCTGCAAGTGGATGCACCAAATGGCCTGAATGGCAACTTTGTCCTAGAAAATGAAATGTGAATAATAGTTCAAGGTTATAGGTGATGAATAAACATAAATAAGATCATAATTACTTATTTTTCAATGTAGTGTAAATGTCACACAATGTCTACATATAAAGTTAACAACATGGAGATAACTTGATGGAATAATACCAGTAGATACATCTTTAAAAGATCACACACCATGGTGTTCAAAGCTAGGAATTCCACTCTGGTATTGGTGATGTGATGGCTGGTCTGAAGGGTTAGGTTGACCTGAAATAGAAAATGTCAACAGTGAATACTTGGCCATGTTATTAATAAAAAAATGAAAGGACCAAAAGTGTATTGGTGTATTAAATAAAGAGGCTAAAAGTAGTGAATGACTATTACTCAGTAAAAGTTCTTAAAAACTTCAGGAAGTATTTATGCTTTGTGGCTTGGATAAAATTAGAGATACAAATAAGAGTAATTCATATTGAGAACAATTTTTAGAAATTCTTGCTCTTTCATTTTTTATGTTGTGTATTTAATTTATTTTATACATATTTTGTATCAATTGTCAACATATGGGATATTCACTGGTAAATTTATGAAATATGGAAAACATATTTAATTTGCAAAATCTTCCAAGTAAGAATTGAGGGATGTAAGGATTGATTTTTAAAAATAATTATTAAATGTATTATCGTTAAATGAAATTAGTACACAGTGTATACTTACTAAGACCTGAATTATGAATAAAAAAAATGGAATTAAGGAGAATGTTTCTTTTAAACCCCAATAATTTCAGGCCCCGAAAATCTGGTGAATCACTCGTCTCTCTGAAGTTTGCCCAGACTATCCAATTGATGGGAATTTGTAAATGAAATTAACCCATGAAGCTCCTCATCCTAAAACTACCTTAAGCTAAATGTGGCATTTGTCCATTTTTACTCCTTACCAATAAAGGTACATTTTTCTCATTTTGGATTCATAAACTCCATGTCAAATGTGTTAAAGGACTTTTTACATTGTAATAGTGATATGATAAGAGATTCGTATGATTAAGTTTAATGAAATAGAAAGTATGAAAGATTCTATAAAAACTAGACACCAATACACCTCAAAGAATAATCACATCAAATGATAATGGTTAAGATAGTGCTTTCATCCTTTACCAGCAATCCCATTTCACAATTACTTACACTTTAAATTAAAGTGTGCTGATAGAATCATGCTCAGTAATCAGGGATTTAATAACTGCTTGTATCCAAGGAGAATTCAAGACCATAAGCAGAAACTTAGCCATGAAACCATAAAACTGCCTTAAATACCTGTGTGTGTGTGTATGTGAAATGCAAGCTTCTATACAAGGATGTGTGTTTCAGTATATATCTTTGAAATAGAATTCAACTCGCAACATGATCATGGAAGACAATATCTTCCATGATCATGTAACTCCAGTTGATGATCATGGAAGACATGATCATGGAGTTAGAAGGTTATAGTTGAATTAATAAATGTTACATACCTGTATATCTCATTTCATATGATGTGGAGGCTTGCTCAGTTGGATCATACCTACAAGGAAGGGGGCTCCCATTGTCTGGAAATTGAATTTTCCCAATTATTGTTAAGTTAAAGTACAACCACAGTGCAATTGGGAGCATTTTAGCAATGCATGGAATACAATCACAATTTAATTTAAACCAAATTTCATTGTTAATCAAATAATAAATTAAAATACAACAAATTACCATGATTTAAAACATTGAAAGGTATCACTAATTTAATTCTTATGGAAACTTTGCTTTCTTTTAAACACATCTACCTGAGTTACATAACCAATTTTATACACAGGGAGCTTTGCTTTATGCTTCATATTATGAATTATTAAAATAAGTCATAATCCTCCCCGACTAGCAAGTAATTCAACCAAGGATTTAAAACCACAATTTCACTCACAAATTAAACAAATAATGGGAAATTATTGGCAGTGTTCTGTATTTCAACATCAGTACCTTCTCATGCACTTTCAAACTATGTCAATCACTATTGACAGGGTAAAATATTCTTCTAGCCCTAGAATAAACCAAATAGGGTTTCCTTGAGAATTTATACATTCTTGACCCAATATATATATTGGGTCAAGGATGAAATAATCAGATTGTGATATTATTGGGTGAATAAAATATTGCTGTGCAATTGAAGAACAGTGAATCTATTGCCAAACCTGACATAGTCTATGGCATGTTATGTTATACTACTAAAGGAAATATCAAATGTGAATCTCAGTCCAACTTTATGAGTGATAATGAAAGAGTGACTTATAGCTGTGAGTGACAGACTGATGCTATGTTTCACACCTTGACTGGCTCCATTATAAGCATCAATGTTGTAATGCCAGAGTTATCATAATGTTGTTACCATAGACTTCCTTTGTCTTCTATATTATATTCACATTAAATATATAACTGCAACTCCATCAAATCAAATTTGTAGAGTCCAGTAAATTTTTAATCCAGAAGTTTATCTAAGGTAAATCAATCTATATCAAATCTCAAAAATGCAATGCTTCCAAATTTTACATTATGCTTGTTCTAAAAGTTTGATTTTCTTGTGATTCATGGTCATTATTCTGCAAAGATATGACTCATACTTTGGAACTACATTTGAATCATTCAACTATTATTCCAAACATGACAGTCATGAATTTACAAGGAAAGGTATAGGTAAGAAATTTCAGAAAAAGTCATACTACTAGGAGTATTTCCCGAGGAGAAAGGGACATGAAAACAGTATGGGGAGAAACATTCCTGTCAGACTTTTTTCATACCCATTTCTCCTTGGGAAAAAAAGTCATCAAATTTTCTGTGTATTGATTTTTTCTGCAACTACTCAGATTAAGGAAGAAATCAACATAGCTCCAGAAGAGTATAATTTTAAAGGTAAAATGTTGCACTTTCTGATGATGTGTAATACATACATACAATTGGTATCCAGAAACATGACCCATTCGCAGACAGCCAAGAGGAGGGCTTCTGTGGATGCTTAGCATGCAAGCCTTTAGTTTTAGGGGGCCCAATTTTATGAGGGTAACTCATTGAAGATGGCAAACAATACGTCTATGAGAAAATTTGTTATGTTCAAAGTTTTTCTTAGTTAATTATAAATCAATAATCACATCCTGAAAGAAAACCAGGAAAGAGTAGCTCCCAAATAGCCAAGTGGGTAGTGCTTTGTTTTCCTTTAGTGAAAGTGGTTTTAGATTTGATTCTGAGTGCAGTCCTATATGAGAAAAATGACCTCAGCTGTCAAAGGACTTTCAAAAATTCTAATACAGAGAAGGGGGTCAAGTAGGCATTTGTACCATCCACCTTGTGGTAGATGGCCCATATTCCATTCCCAACTGCAGAGTCATTTAATTGTAAGATGGGTTCCCTTAAGGGAAAGCATCCAGCTAAGTCCATAGTATTCTTACCCCAAAAGTAGGTAACATTTTCATTACCTTGAACCTCTCTGAGCTGGTATATACATTCATAGTAACGTGATTTGTTCAATTTAATCTCCGCTTATGAGAGTTGAATGTATTATGTAGTTAGAATGTTACTCCAGAAAATGAATTCAGTGATTGAATGAGTCTTAGATAAATTGAAAAAGGATAGCCATTGAGTAATGTTCTTACCTTTTTTGATGCGTTTCAAAGGAGGGGGCTTTGGGCACACAGTCATAACCCTGGTACTTGTATCTGAAACAGATGCACATGGAAATTATCCAAAAACCAAACATAAACTTGGAAATAATTTAATCATTCTTGTTCCCAGAACTTTCTACTAATTACTAATAACCTTATTTCTGTTATGATTTGAACTTCTCTTGGTACTAGAGAATACTACCATGCTAATTACTAATAAAATTACCAAAAATACTTACCTACTTACAAAAAATACTTACCTACTAACAAAAAATACTTTAGACATTGAAAAGCTAAAGTATCAGAGCATAGCACTTCCTTAGTTTTCTGTTACTGATTCACAGTTGCTTCAATTATTTGTAATTTACAGGTAATGGAAATAACTATTCATCTTAATAAATCAGCAAAAGCTATGCAAGTTAGGGAAAAATGTAGAAATAATTGAACAGGCATATAGACATTAGGCTATGTGATGATAAATATTAGACTGCAAAACATTTGTAGGAGCTGGTGCATTTTACACTTTTCTTAAAATTCTCTGTATTTCACAGTTTTGTATCTACTTATTTGAGTCAGTTCAGAACCTACAACATAATCATCATCAAAAAGGAACTATGCAGGAGCTGTAGGACCACAGGTGTGTCTATATTATTATTACATACTTGAAGATAAAAATTCAGGTCGTAGGGTGGCTTGATTAGTTGGATCATACCTACACAGAGAGGGGCACCTTTTGCTACCTTCTGGTTATCATAAATTTAAGCTCATGCAATCACAGTAAAATCAAAGAATGATCTTAAGATTACTACAATCTATGACATTTTAGCATTTTCATAATGCATGGAATGCATTTACATTCTGATTCAACCCAACATTCACTGTCAGTTACTACCTAAAGAAGTACGATTTATAGTATAAAAATATGTCTACCTTAAAATGCATGGATATAAAATTAACCTTCTCTTAACATATTTAATTAATGTTGCATTCTAAAACAATGCAATGGGAGCTTAATTTCATTCATTACATTATTAATTATTGAGAAAAGTCAGAATATTTCCATCTTTAAAATAGATTCAAGCTACAACTTAAAAACATCATTTAATTCGCTCACATAACCAAGAAATCTTAGACAATAAATTGTTGGGATCATCATCTGAAATTTTTGTGTTTCATCTAACATTGGATTCTTAACTAAGTTTATCACAACATTCTGTCATCAAATAGGTTCTTTTAAATTAATGCCTTTGATCTATTACAGTAACACTTTGGAATCCAAACTTTATATGTTCCAGAAACCTATTTTAGCTCCATTCTTTCCAGTTCCACAGCACCGTTTTTCCTTGATGATATGATATATGATATCTGGGTTAGTTCATTCTCTTGGGTGTTTGATTTCTGGTGGGGGCCTATGTGCAAAATGACCCAAGCAACAAAGCACTTTTAACAATACTTTTACTACTATGAAAAATATAAAAACCTTATTTGACTTAAAAAGAACTGATGTTAGTGTATGTGGAGGCTGGAAGCAGAGTAGAGAGATTTTGCTTGTAAGGCACCTCTCCTTTCATAATAACATCAGCTGACTGCAATTATGGTAGTTTTCTGTATTCTTTGCTTTTTCATGCCCTTTGCTGAGGTAAACTTGTAGAGGGCTTTGGTTCACTGATTGTATAGACTTTTGAAAGTCATTTTAAACTTTTCTAAAATGTTCAATGATGTTATCATTAAATGAGTTAATACTTCTGCTAAAAAGGTCTTTATCAGGGTGCCACTTCTTAATGACTCCCTGGGTTTTTAACTATGTGCTGAGAAGATCCTTGATTTAAGCAATGGGAATGGTTCCAGCATCTGCCTCTTCTTTTTTGAAGAAATTTCCTCTTTGATCTGTATCAGCTGCTGCTGGTTGAGGAGCTGAAGAAATTCTTTCATTTCCATCTCCTTCCAGTGATAATTATGGGTTAAATGGAAGAGGAGACTTTAAAGTCTCAATTTCACCAAAAATAAAGACATTATTTATTTATTTATAATTCATAAATTTGTTGACATCCTCTTTGCTGACTTCCAAACCCATCAATTTGCCCAGAAGCTATGGGAACAATAGGTTGTTGTGTGGATGGAAGATTTTTGACATGAAAGATTTTTTCCAGATAGAATTCATTGCTCACAAAGACACTTCCCTCAATTCTTTCTCAATAAGTCTTAGGCAATGGAAGATATTGAAATTATTCTTCCAGAACTCTCCGAGGATGAGTTCAGTTTCATTCCAAACTTCAAGACATCACTGCTTTGGTGTTCTTTTATTTGAAGTTCTATACTAGATTCACCATCATGAAGACACCACTTAAAATGTATAGGTCCGTGCATTTTAAACTGGAGATATTCGGGCGCTGTTGTGACATTTGCGTAAAAATATAAAGTATGTCAAAATTGCTGCCAGATTTTACTGTATGTTTAACTTTTGGATCTTTACTACCATAATTGCATAAAAAACGAAAATGTTACACTTCAAATAAATTCTGGATTTTTTCCCTGTTCTGTTTGAAAGCGTGCCTTAAGTTCTCTAATTTAAGGAACACATTATTTTTAACATCCAACTCTGCCTCAAATTATTTTCTTTCCGATAGCATTATTTATTTTGCAGACAAACGTTTTTGAGGCAAGTATTGAACAGAAATCGTAGGGGAAGTCGAGAATTTTTGGTCAAATACATTGAAGAAAGGACATGCTGGCTGTCTTCCGTCTTATTTGCTTTGGAAAAAACTTCCAGCAGGAAAGTTTCTCAGAGAATAGTGAAATTATTTTATTGGCAAATTTCAATGTCATAAGTTTATAACTAACTCAATAAAAACAATTTTTCTTTCAGGGGTAATGCTGTTCACAGCGTGGGCTGTGATCGTTCGAGCGGCTATCTCTACGATGTGAACAATCTTCCTGCTTTTCAAGATTGCTTGTCAAGATACAGTTAATTAAATGATCAATTAGCATTTAAATAACAACATATCATTGATTTATTTAAATATGGTAAAGTTTCCCATCTTCCAGCCTTTTCTAAACGACTACCTACTTCACTACACTCTTGACAACTTCCTTTTCATAGTAAGTAGTTGATGAGGATAGCTTTGTTAACATTAATGTGCACAGTCACAGCATTTAATATGTAGTACTAATATGTCTACCACAGTAGGATATTAGTACTACAACTAGCAACCCAAACATAGTAGCAAGATCAGCCACATGTATACCAATTTCATGCTTAGCAATAATATCTTCCTTAACTTCAGTTGTAGCTCAAACAATTTCTTTGTACTCTAATTTTCCTTACTACACTTTTTAATAACTCTAATAATGACACAAAAGAGCCATCAAATTAGCAGCAAAAATCTCACAATTTTCCCACTGCTACTGACAATGAACTGAACAACAAAGTATATGGTTGGCCTATGCTATAGGAAAACATATGTATGAACAACTAATCAAAAAATGTGGTGTTCTAATCTGTATCTTCATGGAATGTTTTTATATGCATTTCATCTGTATCTTCATTGGGTAACTTCATTTGTAAATCCATGGAACAGTTTTATTACTATACCAAGTTGCAGTGATGACTCTTCCACTTCCAACCTTTCTACTTCTCTTCCCTCTCCCATCACTCAATAGCCGTTTCCCTCCCTTTTCCCCCTTTGCATGACCATGTACTTAACTGTGCTGTATTTTTGTTCATCCGATGAGGATGTTATACCACAAAACATGGTTGTGTGCAATGAAGTTTACGTGGTACCATCAAGAGCTATTTCATTATTTCAGAACATATTTCTTGCTAGAGGTTTGGATTCCAAGGTAATATTTACTCATATTTTTCAGTCATAGTCCAAATTTTTTTAGTACTGAGGAATTTGGATTCCAAAGATGATACTGTATCTGGATCTTTTGTAACCATGTATCCCTTTATCAAAGATTTATATGCATTTTCACCAAAATTATTATTTATTTAAAGATTAAATATTCATTAGAAACATTGAAAATCAATCATGTTCTAGTGGCATAATTATTTAAGTAATCTACAAGATTATCTAGGAGTTTAGAAAATTCTTGATGAAGAATATTCACCACAGATTCTTAACTACTAATACTGCTTTGAGGCAATCTATCTAGCCCGATTCCTATAAATAAGTCAATATGTAGGATTTCATAAGTTCTTCTGCAATCTTTCAGCACTACTAGAGGTATCCTTCTAAGAGGAGTAACTATGCCAAGATATCTAGAAACATTTCTTTATATTCTTTTCAGTGGTGATACACAGATATATTCCACTTCTCCAAAATATCATTGGTCTACCTATTTTGTTACTTCCTTTAGGTTCTTCCATTAAGTCTTTTTGATTTATAACATTAAAATTTTTCATATTATGCTGTATTCCATCCTCTTCAGATGCTCACAGTACTCCTTTAATTTCTTCATTTTTATTTTTGAAGCAATCCCATCAAGTTCATTATCTCTGGTTCCATTTTTATTCTTTTCCATTTTTCTTTTGTTTGTTTTAAGAAATTATATTTCTGCTGTTCTTAATTTCTGTTTCTTATTTTGGTTGCTTTCCATGTCTTGCTTCCATACTAAATTAATAGGAACAACAACAAGGGATAGAGCTGTCTAATCCTACCAAATCATACCAGCTTAGCTCTATTTTTAAATGTTTTTGCAATGCTCTGATTTAGCTGAGACTTGAACCAGGATCTCCCTCTTGATGGAAGGTTTCTCAAAGAAAATAATCTTTGACAGCATAAAACATTGGTAGAGAAATGTTGAGCCAAAGATGGACACTACATAAGAGCTGTGGTTGCTCAATTGGTTAGGGCATAGAGGTTCAGGCAACCAACTGACAAAAGGGAGGTCAAGGTAAGAATACCAGCTATGTCACATTTCTATCTTTCTTTTTTTTATTTAAAATCAAGCATTTATACCTACAAATTCTTCACTTATTCTACTTCTAATCTTTCTACAAACAGAATTACATTATTTTTATACTACCACTCTCATTGTTAGAATAAAAATTCTAGAATAATGGATTTTAAGGATATTTACCTTCTTATTAAGGATAATTATAGAATTACTACAAAAAATATACAAGTAGATTTTTGTAATGATGGACAAATCTATTCCCTCTAACAAAATCCACCTCGACCAGTCAGCCACATAGCTGAAATGTTACACCATAAACTCTGGTCAATGATCAAATGAGACTAAGATAATTTGAAAAAAGACAGCGATTGAATACATTTTCTCACCTCTTTTGATGCGTTTCAAAGGAGGAGGCTTTGGGAACTCAATCATAACCCTGGGACTTGAGTCTGAAACAGATGCACATAGAAATCATTCAGAAATAAATATAAACTTGGAAAAAAATTAATAATTCTTGTTCCTGTAATAACTTTCTACTAATTACTAATAGCCTTATTCCAGTTATGATTTTAAATTTTCTGGAAATCCTCCTACGCTTCTCTCTCTCTCTCTCTCTCTTATCAATCCGAATCGTCGTTTTTCTTACTCTCGCGATTTCGTGTCTGCAACTCGCGCATTCGTGACGATTGCTTCAGAGTCTGTAAGGATGCACTATTGNAATTTATTAGATACCCACTCTTGTTTCTACTAAAATGGTCCCTTCAATATGGCATTTTTCCTGAACCACTCAAACTTTCAAAAGTTTTACCAATTTATAAGAAAAGGTAAAAAAGGTAATATACACGACATTAATTCTTATCGACCGATATCCATTCTCAATTCTTTTAGTAAGATATTTGAAAAAATGTTTTACAAACAACTTGTGAACTATCTAGAATCAAGTAATATTCTATCATGTTTTCAGCATGGATTTAGGCATAATAGATCAACTAATACTGCTCACTATCAAATGATTGATCTTATATTATCTGCACTTGATAACAAAAAAGAGGTTATTGCCATGTTCTATGACTTTTCAAGAGCTTTTGATACTGTCGATCATTATTTCCTTCTGAATAAACTCATCTCTGTTGGTATCTGTGGAGTCCCTTATGAATGGATTCATTTGTATCTAACCAATAGAAGTCAACAAGTTGTCATTTCTAACAATGGCCACAAATATCTATCTCCTCCAAAACAGATTACTCAAGGTGTTCCTCAGGGATCAGTTTTAGGTCCAGTGCTTTTCCTAATCTAAATTAATAATTTACCCAAAAATATGACAAATGCCATTGACATCAATCCTATCCTATATGCTGATGATACTAACTTTGTTCTGCCATCTTTCGATGTAGATGTACTTCTTAACAATGGAAATAATGTAATGCAGTATCTTAATAACTGGTGCCTTAATAATTCACTGAGGCTAAACGTTATGAAATCGCAGTTAATTTATTTTACCAACAACAATTAACCAAAAAAAGCATATCCATTAATACTGATGGTAAAACTATTCCACAGAGTCACAGTATAAAATTTCTATGGCCCCACATGGATGCTACTGTAACATGGGAAAGTCATATTAACATACAGAGAAATAAATTAAGTTCTATCTGTTTCCTTATTCGCACTATTCGCCATACTGTGTCAATAGATGTTCTTCTTAATATGTACTGTGAACTATTTTATTCCCACATTATTTATAGTATTCTATTTTGGGGCTCTTCTCTTCATGCAAGAAAAACTTTTTTATTTCAAAAGGAAGCAATATGACTAATTGTCAAAGCTCCTTACCAAGCTCCTTGTAAACACTATTTTAATAAATTAAAAATTCTACCTATACCATGCATATACATAATGATAGCTGTTCTAAATGCAAAAGCTAATTCCAAAGAATATACCTGCAACTCTGAAGTGCACAATCACATTACCAGACATACTGGGGATTTTTATCAACCTTATGTACGTACAAAAAAATCTGCCACTGGTCCAAAACATATGGGTTTACTTTTATTTAATAAACTTCCCAAACACATTAAAAGAATTAAATGACCTAATGAACTGAAATGTGAACTCAGAGGTTTTCTACAGTCTAAATTGTATTACTCCATCCAAGAGTTCCTAAATGAAAATTCTAATTTATAGGGCTATTCATGAATTTTTATTCTGAAATTTGATAT
>KZ308482.1:887273-911508 GCA_000376725.2 Ladona fulva | reverse complement strand
GGCAGTGGTTCCCAACCTTTCCTTAATCGCGACCCTTTTTAGATTTTTGAAAGATGTTCGCGACCCCCCTTTCTTATCCGCAATATTTGATAAATAAAACACAAAATAAAGGGTTTGACAATATATTTTCGGACTAAACAAAAATGGTGATATTTTTATTTAGTATTAATTATTAATGTGATGAATGAGCTTGCATCTGCTCAGTAAGTGTTATAAATATTGGTTGAGTTTTTGTCAAGGCCAATCTCATGATCTCATGGCTGGTGCTCCATCGGTACACACTCCCCACAAATTTTTCCATTGTAAGCCATTACTTTCAAAGAATGAACTTATCATCCCCATGACGCCTTTACCTTTCGTAGTAGTTTTTAGTTCTCTACAAAACAGAAACTCTTCTTTGATGTCCTCTAAGTGAATATATCTCACGAAAACGAGTAATTGGGAACATAAACTAACATCGGTGGACTCATCAAGTTGAAAGGAAAAGACGGGAGATGCCTTTATTTCAGATAAAATTTGTTCCATCACATCCATGGACATGTTTGAAATGCACCTCTGAATTGTGTTGTTGGACAAAGATATGTTACGTATTTTAATTTCACTCGCTTCTCCAAGAACTAGTTTAACCGCCTTTAACAAACAAGGTTTGATGAGGGCTTCTGCAATGGTATGGGGCTTTTTTTTTGCAACTTCCAGAGCAATTTCATATGATGCCTGAACTACAGCTAGGTTTTGTTTTTGAAACGTCTCGGTTAAATCTGACTTCTGTTTCTTCAATGCAGCCTCATGTCGTTTGAAAAAGTCTAAGTCTTTTCCAATATGTTCGTAATACTTTGTTTCTAATGACATTTGAGCTTTGAGGGTTTCATAGATTCAGCACTAAGTAGTTCATTCAGCAGTAGTAAGTTCATTTCATATTTAAATAAGATCTAAATTATATCTTAAATGTCTTGAGCTACGTTATTTTTCCGCATTTTTTTCTAATCGCATTTTCATTGATATATTCTCCAGAATTTATTTCCCCTTAAGCAGGCTTAATAATATTTCAAATTATGCAAAGGAAGATACATATTGCTTCTACGGAAATGTGAAAATCAAATTTAATTAGGTTTTCCATGGTAAAGTGAAATAATTATAGAAATTTGTTACCCCTGTAAAACCACTAACCCGCAAAACAAATGAATTTATTCGAATGAAAAAAATCGAATAAATGCCAAAACAATCGAATATTTATTCGATTCTATTTTTCAATTGATTTTCCTACCTCCACTAGAAATAGCTATACTTATGAGGTACGTGAGTACTAGCAGTAGTATTTTTGAAAGTCTTTTGACAGCTAAAATCATTTAGGAAGGGAGCCCTGACCGGAAATTGAACACAGAAGCACTTTTACCGCAGTCGAACGCGTTACGGACATGGCTATCTTGAAGCATTTACGTGACTATTTTCTTGCGACTTCCTCCTAAAGCGTAGTCGCAGTCATCTGGATGTCTACAATCGCATATATAAAGCGATATTTTTTTAAATACATCATACCGGTTGACTCCTCCTCTGTTTCTGGGGCAGCATAACCATGCATGCAATGTTCACTTGGCCGTGACCAGTGAGGTGGCTGATAGCCTCTGTTGTCGGATTCTACAGCGACATAGTATTCCTCTTGCTCTTCTTCACTGCCATAAGATGCTTCATAGTCTTCTCTTGCTAACTGTGAAACACCCTGAGTGGCATGGTATTCTCGTGTAGGAGATTCTGGAATAATAATATAAGTATCAATTAGTTGTTACCAAGTTAAACTAACTTTTCTTGCAGACTTAACACAAAATTTACTAGAACTAGACTAGAATAGTCAAGTGAGCATCCTTTTTGTCTTTGGTGAAAGCGGTCTCGGATTTGATTCCCGGTGGAGATTTCGCAGATGTGGGCGAAATGACTTCAGCTCTCAAAGAACTTTAAGGAAAAACACGTTTAAAGAACACGTAATTTTTATTATACTAAAACTTTTTGCAGAAAATATACTTCCACAATACCTATCACTTGTATTCTCTATATACTAGTCTTGTTTGTGCTCAGCTGGTGATCCAATAGTCGGAAGCGAATCATTAAACTAATCGGATGGACACTTCCGCGAAAAACTTATGCGTACGGACAATTAATCAAATTCAATTAGTTCAAATTTCAATTGGAATAACATACAAACAAGGGAGAAAAAGAAGAATTGAACTATAAACTCCAAGTGCACTGGCCTAACTTTGTGATACGCCAAGTTAAACAAATCACAGATCATTACTTCGCGTTTTCCACAATTCGACATTAATCGGCATAGGTTTCGTCCATGGCAGCCTGTAGGATGACTAAGCTATGACGGGGATATGAACTTGATGTCGGTCATGGTGGGAACCGGTGGTGTTAAATAATGGATTGCGGAAAATACGAAGTACTGTTTTCTGATTTGTTTCAGAATTGAATTACTTTGTTGTAGAATTCAATAGTAGAAACAATTAAGCGATATAAAGTCATGATTGCAAGTAGTAGTAATTTTAAAAGTGCTTTGATAGCTAAGGCCATACAAACCTCTACCCTCCGGACTGCTCCCTTGCCCCAGACATTACCTGCTAACCCTTACGGCCATTCACTTCCTCCTCCACCCACTCGTTCGTTCTTCCTGCTTAACCTCCTCACATTCCTTGCTTCCTCACACAATCCAACCCTCCTCGTTTCCTTATATATACCCTCGCAGTGTAACTTCTTATCACCTGAAAATGGCTGATCCAAGCTGAAACCGGTCGTGTTTGAAATAAACTGTGAAAAATAGTAATTGTGATTTTTTCATTCTCGCTTATTAGCTAAAGCCATTTCGTAATTGGTTCCCCAAAGGAAATTTAAGAGAGATCGTTTGATAGCTATTCCAGCGTTTTCGTTAACATAGCTAAATATTGATAATACATTAATAATGATAATATGTATCTAGAATTTAATTCGGGCTCTTGCAGCATCTCCATGTCGGAACAACAAGGTTATTATGGACGCACTTCTCCACTGAATTACTCTCCCGGTTATTCATGGTTTACTTCGTAACTTTCAGGAAGGCAGGGTAATTAGTAAACGAATGTCGCTTCAAATTAAATAGATAATTATGCGCATATAAACGGTAAGGAGTTGGATTTAAATTTACATTAAGCTATTATTTCTAAATACAACATACCGGTTGACACCTCCTCAGTTTCTGGGGTAGCATGACCATGCATGCAATGTTCACTTGGCCGTGACCAGTGAGGTGGCTGATAGCCTCTGTTGTCGGATTCTACAGCGACATAGTATTCCTCTTGCTCTTCTTCACTGCCATAAGATGCTTCATAGCCTTCTCTTGCTAACTGTGAAACACCCTGAGTGGCATAGTATTCTCGTGTAGGAGATTCTGGAATAATAATATAAGTATCAATTAGTTGTTACCAAATTAAACTAACTTTTCTTGCAGACTTAACACAAAATTTGGCGTTGCTCGTAATCGTTCGAGCGGCTGATTCGCTGTAACGTCGGTAACCTACTTTTTAAAATTAATCAGCATAAAAAAATGAATATGATTGAATATTCGAACATTGTGATATTTTCTATCCATTATATTTTTTAGGGGACTCCCGAATTGCCACGTGAGTAGCGTTTTTCCTTTGGGTGAAGGCGGTCTCGGTTGGATTCCCAGTGGAGGTTACGCAGATCTACATCTACATTAGTACCCTGCAAGCCGCCTTTCGGCGTGTGGCAGGGGGGAGATGTGCGAAATGAATTCAACTGTCAAAGAACTTTAAATAATTACACGTCGGAAAAAGAACCCTTGTTTTCATTACGGATGTGAACTGTAACGTTACCAAATTAATTCTTAGCTCACGCATTTCTTTCCTTAAGTAGCTATTAAAATAAAACTTTTGCATAAAATATATGTTCTTCCATAGAACTTAACATATAGCTCGTTATAAATATTCAGGTTTCCTTTGGGCACAGCTGAAGAACGAACAATCGGGAGCAAATCATCAAGCTATTCAGAAAACTGACATTTTCTCGAAAGCCTGATAAGTCGGAAGAATTAATATACCTACGTTCGGTTGCCGATCATCTTGGGTGGCAAAATTTAAGAGTGACCCTGGGTGTTTAAAAATTACAATCTCTTAAGCATTATAAAGAAGAGGTTCATAATACCTAGCCTTCATCTGTGGTTTCCAGCATGGTAAATTTCTTCCGGATTGCATAAGGGATCACATGGCTTCGCCTCGTAATCTACATTACTTTACGATGCACAAAAGAGGACCAGTTTATGAGGAGATGAACTTTTAAACATCTTCTGGAGAAGTGGTGGGATTTCAAAAAATCTGAGTAAAAATGGCACACAAACCAGGGAGAGAAATTAAGAATTGAACTATAAACTACAAATGCTCTAGCCTAACTTCGGCGTACACCAAGTTAAACAAATCACAGATCATTACTTCGCGTTTTCCACAGTTCTACATTAAACGGCATCGGCTTCCTCCATGGCAGTCATTAGGATGACTGAGGTATGACGAGTATTTGAACCTGATGTCGGTCATGGTGGAAACCGGTGGTGTTAAATAAAGGATTGCGGAAAATACGAAGTACAGTTATCTGATTTGTTTCAGAAATGAATTATTTTGTTGGAGAGTTTAACGCTAGAAATTAGAGGTGGGAAAAATCGAATAAAAACATTCGAATTATTCGATTGTTCGCTTCAATCAAATTATTCGAATAAAGTGTTTCAAAACCGAATAACTTCAATCGAATGATTTTGTTCGAATAATTTCAAACGAGTGATTTTATCCGAATAACTTCCATCGAATGATTCTATCCGAATAATTTCAATCGAATGATCCTATCCGAATAACTTCAATCGAATGATTCTATTCGAACAATTTCAATCGAATGATTCTATCTGAATAACTTCATTCGATAGTTCTATTCGGTTTTTGTTTCGCTTCTCTTCAACAAGGGAGTATTCGGATGAATTCTTTCGGCTTTCTGCTTGTTTACTCTCCGCGCGGTCAAGAGGAGAGGAGCGTGGGCTCTTGAGGGTTGCATCATCTACTTCGAGGGAAGTCCCTGATAACCCCAAATGTTGAAGGAGAAGATTTCCATAAGTGCCAACTCTGAAGATAATGCGAAGCAGAAATCCAGTAATTATATAGCTTGAAAATATCACTTTAGTGATGTAGTTCTTCTCAATCTCAGTAATAACAAAACTCGCTTCTTAAGCTGCTCGCCTGAAACAGTAAATTTCTCTGCATGTTAGTACTCAAGGAATTCTTTTTTAACACCCAACTGTTACTGAACCTGGTTATCTCGTTTGGTAGATTCGACTGCCGATGAAGAAAAAAACCAGGGTTAATGGGACAGGGGAGGAGATCCGGAGAACGGCGTTGCTTGGTAGTGGGTGTGGAGAGATTGGTGAAAGACGGTTCGGGGAGTGAGGAAGACGGCAGTGGAGTTGTTTATTTTGAGCTAGTTGTCTTTTTGGTTGATGATATCCGGCCTTCTTTATCAAGCCCCCAGGGAAAGAACCCCATACCCGTGAGGACCTGAGTCCTAGGCGAGCAATTGGTGGTGGCAGCTTCGCGCAACAGTACCGCCCGAGCGTCGTGACAATGCCGAGATGGAATAAATCACCTGTGTGGAATTACTTCAGTAAGAAGGATAAAAAGGTAGCTGTTTGTGACCTCTGTCATCGAGAAATAAATACTCACGGTACCACTTCTAACTTAATGGATCATATTAAGCGTAGGCAACTCACCATCCCACAGATGGAAAGTGTTGGTAAAGACCAGGAGAGTGTTATCCAGTCGCGGACCACCATTCAGGAAGCATTCGTTGATAACCCTCAACAGCTACCCAGCACATCGTTTCAATAAAGGGAAACAAAAGGAGATTCATCCAAGTCACAAGGTAAGAAAATATCAAGCCAGCTTAAAATTTTGGGAACGATGAAAGTGCAAGAGTTATCGGGTGCAAAAATCAAATCTCTGAATGCATCTCTTGTGGATGTGATAGGTAAGGATTTCATGCCTCTTTCAGTTGTGGACAATGATGGGTTTAAAAAATTTATGAAATAATTGGAACCAAGGTACAAGTTACCAAGCAGGAGAACTTTAACTTGTAGGCTTTTGCCGGAAAGGTATGAAATACTGAGTGTCAGAGCTCAAGAACTTATTTCCGAAGTCGTTTATGTTGCTCTTACAACCGATATGTGCACATTAGCAGCTCTTCAAGGATACCTCTCCGCCACTGCTCACTTTATTGTTCGAAGAAAGCGTTTTTCGGTTATCTTAGCGACAAGAAAAGTGGATAATAGACACACTGGTGAAGAAATATGCAGGGTACTGAGTAAAACTTCCAGTTATTGGGCTGTTCGGGACAAAATTTTGGCAGTAGTCACTGATAATGCTGCTAATATGGAAGTGGCCGTCAGGAGGATGGGGGTTCTTCACTTGTGTTGCGTAGCTCATAGATTGAACCTGCTTGTTCAGGAATCCCTTTCCTCTCCCTTGCTTTCGGAATTTGAAGACCTCAGAAGAGCTTGCCGCTTAATAGTGGGCTATTTTAAATCGAGTACATTAGCCACACCAAAGCTGGTAAAATCACAGGAGGAGCTTAATAGGCCTCTTCTTAAGTTGAAACAGGAAGTTGCAACAAGGTGGAATTCTACCTTAATAATGCTAAGACGCTTGCTGGAAGTGAAAACCTCACTAACTCTAGCATTAACTTACCTTCCAAGATCACCTCCTGCCCTTACGAATAGGCAGTGGGAAATTCTGGAAGATTGTATCCCTTTATTAAATCCTTTGGAAGAGTTCACTACAGAGCTTTTAGGTGACAAGTACGTGACCTCTAGCGTAATAACCCCATTAATAATGGGTGCGCAACATCTTGTTATGAATTCGAAACCTGCAACCACTGTCGACGAACGTTTGAAGGAGGTCTTGCTGGAGAACGTTTCCTAGAGATTGAGCCCTTACGAGAAGCAAGTCATTCCTTCTAGCGCTACAATCCTAGATTCCCGATTTAAGAAGACAGCTTTTGTTCTAGAAGAAAATGCTTCCGAAGCATAGAATCGTATACAGGATGAAGCGGACGCACTCCATTTAAGGGAAAATGTAGGTGTGAGTATGTCCGAAGAGGAAATACCTTAATCTACAAGTAAGGAGTCCTCTCTGTGGTCTTTTTTTGAGAAAAAACTGCAGATAAAGCACAATGCGTTCATCCAGTTTTTCTCAGGAAGATTTAAGACTGTACATTCAAATGCCTTTATGTAATAGGGAGCAGGATTTTCTGAACTTTCGGTATAAATATTAGACTAATATGCCTCTTGTTTCCAAAATGGCCAAATAATATCTATGCATTCCGGCAACCTCTGTTCCTTCAGAGAGACTTTTTTCTAAAGCTGGTCAGATTTGCAGTGATTTGAGAAGTCGAATCAAATCGAAAAATGTTGAAAAACTTCTTTTCGTAAACTCAAATATTCATTTATTAGAATAGAGGTGAAAATTGGATTTTGCTGTTTATCTAAAGAAATGTTTTTGTTTATCATAATTTTNTTATTCGGATAGAATCATTCGATTGAAATTATTCGAATAAAATCATTCGATTGAAGTTATTCGGTTTTGAAACACTTTATTCGAATAATTCGATTGAAGCGAACAATCGAATAATTCGAATATTTTTATTCGATTGTTCCCACCTCTACTCATTACATTACCAATAAATTACATTGGAATATTTATTATATTTTACTCCCAACAGAAATACATCTTTCAAAATTGTGAGAACTATAATTGAATAAAAGGAAATTTTGGAAATTTTTTTAGGGAGTAAAGCAGATAAACCTGATAGTCAAATCAGATTTCATACCTTCTTTTAAGAAAATACATTTGAAATTTAAATTTGCGTAAAAGCAATAATAAAAAGGCAATAGACTTTATTGAAGATGAGGCAATTCTCTAAAATACCAGAATTTGTAATCCTGATAAATAAATAGTAAGGACAAATATACGATCGAGTAGAAAAGTTTCATAATCAGAACCTTAAAGAAGAGGTTTTATCTTTTCAAGCCATAGTTCACAAGCTAACCAACTGTTTGGGAAATTTCACATGTGGGGAGTTAAGATTCTTCATGGCTCCACTTTGCAAGAAGATTATTCCTAATACATATTTCAGCAACAGGTGTGGCGTTACCATCTTCAGGAGACAAAGAGAGGTGAAGGAGGAGGTAGTTGGGTGAAGTATTTATAAATTTTGTGGTTGAATATCAAGGAGGGAAAAATCAGAAGAACGTATAGGTTCCAGGTCATAATTCATACTACATTCCCTGTTTCTATGAATAAATTGACTTCTGTATGTGCCAAATTTTAAAGTTTCTTTTGTTACGTTTTTGGTTGTTTTCCTGTGTGTTGTGTGACGCTTATTAGTTTTCATGGTTATGTTTGAAGAAAACTGTATGTTCTTTGAATCTGGTTTACATTTTTCTTATAGTCCGACTATAATTGACTGCCTATTGTATGAGTGCATTGCTGTACGAATGTGAAAAGAGGGTATAATCAAAAGAATAGAAAAGAATGGATAGACCTACACACTAAATTGCTCTCCAGATGCTACATGGTCACCTTCATAACCTTTAAGAAGTCTGGAAGGCAGGGGAACATCAATAAAATAAAGTTGTTTCAAATTTAAATATAATATGTACATGCGAACGATAAGGAGTTAGAATTAAATTTACATTAAGCGATCATTCTTATACTACAGACAGGTATACACCACCTGTTTCTGGGCCAGCTTAACCATGCATTCAATGTTCACTTGACCAGTGAGGTGGCCGATAGCTTACGGTTTCAGATTCTATGGCAAAATTTTGGGAAGGGAGCCCGGACTGGGAATTGAACACAGAAGCACTTTTACCAAAGTCGAACGGATTACGGACTATCTTGAGCATTTACGGGCTATCTTGAAGCATTTACGTGACTATTTTCTTGCGACTTCCTCCTAAAGCGTAGTCGCAGTCATCTGGATGTCTACAATCGCATATATAAAGCGATATTTTTTTAAATACATCATACCGGTTGACTCCTCCTCTGTTTCTGGGGCAGCATAACCATGCATGCAATGTTCACTTGGCCGTGACCAGTGAGGTGGCTGATAGCCTCTGTTGTCGGATTCTACAGCGACGTAGTATTCCTCTTGCTCTTCTTCACTGCCATAAGATGCTTCATAGTCTTCTCTTGCTAACTGTGAAACACCCTGAGTGGCATGGTATTCTCGTGTAGGATATTCTGGAATAATAATATAAGTATCAATTAGTTGTTACCAAATTAAACTAACTTTTCTTGCAGACTTAACACAAAAGTTGGCGCTGCCCGTAATCGTTCGAGCGGCTGATTCGCTGTAACGTCGGTAACCTACTTTTTATAAGTAACAATTATTCAGGTAACGGTATATGACTGAATATTCGAACATCGAAATATTTTCCATCCCTTGTAATTTGCAACGGACGCTAGAATAGTCATGTGGAAATCCTTTTTGTCTTTGGTGAAAGCGGTCTCGGATTTGATTCCCGGTTGACATTTCGCAGATGTGGGCGAAATGACTTCATCTGTTACAGAAAGTCATGTTTAAGAAACACGTTAATTTTCATACAGGCTGCACGCTGCAACTCTTCCATAATAATTCTCAACCGACGCACTTATTTTCTTAAGTAGTTAGGAGGGTAAAACGTTTTGCATAAAATATTCTTTCATAGAACTTAACAGATCACTCGAATAAATGATATTCAGGTTTCGTTTGGGAACAGCTGGAGAACGAACAGTTGGGAGCAAATCATTCTGCAATTGATATTCTTTCGACATTCGAAGTCGAAAAAAGCAACCACTGAACCGGTAGGTAGTACAAGTCTTCTTAAAAAGCGAATATGATCAAGTTCTGAGTAAAAGTGGAAGGTGATATTTCGTTCTCATTGAAATTATTACTTTTCTGTAACGTTTGGACAGGGATGATTAGAAAGGGTTTCCTTGTTTAACATTAGATACCTTTCCTCTTGTTTTCGTTAGCGTAGATTAACAAAGAAAATGATAATACATTACAAATGCCCTTCATATTTAATGCACTAAGAATTAAGGTGGTCCTTTTCATAGAGGAAAAAATATGAATTTCTTTCGGGACGTCCCCTAAATTTGCTCCATATGGTCAGAAAATAAATAGTGGAAAATTCTATTGTAATTGGATAACGGAAAAACTTACTAAATCACATTTATCACTAAATGATAAGTTTCACTATATCAGTAGCCGCATCGCACATAAAGACTATAAATTTCAACTTTTTGGCCGTTTTTCGGTTATCAAAGGTGATTACGAAGCTTTTCTATCCATTAATTCTTTTGATACTTTTACCAATAATTACATAGATGTCTACTGAGGTTTCCTAAAGTATTGACAAAATCCACCTAGAGGCGTTCTCTCGAGGATATCATTTCCATGTTGTTGAGCTAATAAGAAGATATGTTTCATTCTGTCTCCCTGTGTTCGATGTAGTTCAGCAGATTGCTTGAACTATATCGGTAAGGCACCACTCCAACAGCACCCGCTGTAGTGCGATGATCTCAAACACTCCCGGGCGATATGGTAGGAACTAAAAGAAGATGTTCAGTTTCACTATATCAGTAGCTAGCGATATCGAACAATCTATGTACGAGTTCTTAGTTCGCCAATGAAGGAAGCATTTTTCCGTCCCAGTGTACAGTAAATCCATCTGTTTCTGCAAATACCACGCGGAGTTTAGCCACATATTCTGCCCGCAGCCGCTCATGGCAGCGATGAATAGTTGAGGGATTAATAACTAAGTTATTTGTAATTACTATTTGTAAGAACCTTACAAATAGTTATTACAAATAATTTAGTTATGGCTGCTGCTGTCAAAGTATGAACTGCGTCCCTGACACTCACTTTGAATTTGCAAAAGGCTGCACAGAGTTCTGTCGAAATATTAACTCGAAGAGCTCTATTCATTTTCGGGGTGTGATGGATGCTGGGTGCACTTTCATGAATTGATGTGGATCTACACCTACAAGTTCTCTGCTGCTACTCTCGGAAGTTGTTAATAGATACGCCTCAGCTATCATTTAAATTGACAAAAATAAGAACAAATTTTAGAACTGGTAATGTATTTCTAACTTAATGCATTTGAAGGGAGGCGCCGATGGCACGCCTCGATTCTCGCGCCGCGCGCTCACTATGCGGGTCGAATCTCGGGAATTACTGGGCAGATTTTGTCAATACTTAAGGAAAACCTCAGTAATCATCTGTTTACTTATTGGTAAAAGTATCAATGGAATTAAAGGATAGAAACACTCCGTAATCATCTTTGATAACCGAAAAACGGCCAAAAATGTTGAAATTTATGAACCGTTTCTTTCCGTTATCCGGTTACAATGATATTTTACGCAATGTATTTTCTGACCAAATGGAACAAATTTAGGGGCGTCCCAAAGAATATCCGACTTTCAAAAATAAGGACCACCCTAATATACACACGTACGCACATACGAACCTTTTACTTTATATACAAGATTATGTGGAAAAATAAATCACCTTTTAACAAGAATTACATGAACGGAGAGCATCACACCTTACTTCAAATTGACAAGCACTAGAATCCTGGTTATTTATTAAAACGGTGTTCTCAAAAGTGGAGGGAAACGATTAGCAATTGTCCAGTGAACATGTTTTCAGTGTGTAAGCCTTTGAAATTCGCTAGTGTGTGGTTTCGATTGTCTTTATCCAGTTGGTTCCTGCTCTCACGGTCGCGCTGTGGAGTTCTTTGCAGAATCCATTGGATCCGAAGCGTTTAAGGCCGTTCCTTGCGAGAGTTATTACAAATATAAGACGGGGGAGTGCGACCATTTGCCCAAAGCCCCCATGGGTGAACCTTGCCCAAGCGAGTGAGTATTTCTAATTCCTCTTTTGGTGTTCTTTAGCAGTGTACAATGTTGTATGAGTTGCTTAATGTTACTTACGATGGTCGGCCAGAAAGTAATACCCCACATATTTTTCTCGTTAACTATTTATTCTACAAAAATGAAATTTACACATGAAATAATCATGTTTTATCTTCTCAATCTACTTGTCCTAATTATTGTTCCATTGCCTTCCTCCAGAGATTCACTAGGGCATGTATGCCCTGTCGATACCAGTCCTCGCTCTGGTTATGATTTTCACTTTCAACCGCCTTTCGATTCACTCACCCTCCATATCCTCCTATCGACTGCAGATGTTTCATAGACTTTCGAAATTTCGATTGAATAGCATTTGTTTCGGCTGGAAAAATCATGTGGGACATTACTTTTAGCTGAGTCTCGTAATGCTGGAATTTTACCTGATATAAGAAGAGAAATTGCAACACGGCTGTGAATGAATTAATGCGTATTTCATAGCAATGGAAGGCCGGTTAATCTGTTGGCTCTTGGAATGTTTTTAAACCTCTAATTTTGATTGCTGATACTAATCTTATGTATATTATTTTCCAGCAAACGTGGAAATTACTACTTAAACACCAAATCAAAACCACCCTACGCCCTCGGATGAATCTTCCNAGTAAGTTCATTTCATATTTAAATAAGATCTAAATTATATCTTAAATGTCTTGAGCTACGTTATTTTTCCGCATTTTTTTCTAATCGCATTTTCATTGATATATTCTCCAGAATTTATTTCCCCTTAAGCAGGCTTAATAATATTTCAAATTATGCAAAGGAAGATACATATTGCTTCTACGGAAATGTGAAAATCAAATTTAATTAGGTTTTCCATGGTAAAGTGAAATAATTATAGAAATTTGTTACCCCTGTAAAACCACTAACCCGCAAAACAAATGAATTTATTCGAATGAAAAAAATCGAATAAATGCCAAAACAATCGAATATTTATTCGATTCTATTTTTCAATTGATTTTCCTACCTCCACTAGAAATAGCTATACTTATGAGGTACGTGAGTACTAGCAGTAGTATTTTTGAAAGTCTTTTGACAGCTAAAATCATTTAGGAAGGGAGCCCTGACCGGAAATTGAACACAGAAGCACTTTTACCGCAGTCGAACGCGTTACGGACATGGCTATCTTGAAGCATTTACGTGACTATTTTCTTGCGACTTCCTCCTAAAGCGTAGTCGCAGTCATCTGGATGTCTACAATCGCATATATAAAGCGATATTTTTTTAAATACATCATACCGGTTGACTCCTCCTCTGTTTCTGGGCCCTCTTGACCGTGAATGTAATGATCACTTGGTCGTGGCCAGTGAGATGATCGATAGACTCTGCTGTCAGATTCTATTGCATCATAGTATTCATCTTGCTCTTCTTCATTGCCAATAGTTGCTTCATCATCATCTCTTGCTATTTGTGACGTGCCCTGATAGGGATGGAAGAATCCTGTAGTAGGTACTGCAATGATAATACGATTAAAAATTAGTTGTTAGGAAATAAATCCAAGTTTTCTTAAAGAGGTAACACATCATTTGGCGCGAACCGTGATCGCTAGAGCGGCTGATTTGCTGCAATGAGGTATTTTTATAAACGAGAAGGTATTTTTTTATAATTTACAAGCATTGAAGTAACCAAACACGNATCTTCATCCCTGGGAAATTTCTCGATACTGTTTCGGGGATTATGCAATCAGCTCTGAACATGGTGCAAAAATGGTGCAACAGTACGGGGCTAGCTGTCAACCCGGACAAAACTACAGTTGTTTTGTTTACAAGGAAAAGGAATATGGTGGGTTTGAGATTTCCTTCCCTTAATGGGAGGGAATTGAGGCTCTCTGACACTGTCAGATATCTGGGTTTGACTCTGGACTCGAAGTTGTCTTGGAGGCAACATCTGGAGTCTAGAATCCGGAAAGCGTGCTCCACCCTTTGGGCGTGCAGAAGAGCCTGCAGTAGAACCTGGGGATTACATCCTAGAGGCATGCAGTGGATTTATACCATGATAGTAAGACCTTACTTACTATACGGCTCAATTGTGTGGTGGAGAAGGTCCCGGCTGAAATGTGCCAGGATCAAGCTTAATCACATACAAAGAATGGCTTGTCTCGGTATCTACGGGGCTATGAGGACTACCCCAACCCTGGCGTTAGAGACCTTGCTAAACCTCACACCACTTTATGTGGAGATAGAGAAGCAAGCAAAAACTACGGCCTTGCAATTGAAGCACTCTGGCCAATGGTATGAGATTGGATATATATCCGGTCACAGGAAGCTATGGACTGACCTAAGTAATACAAGTCCCATCTTTGAGATGGGTCACGACAACCTGGTGGCAAGCTTTAACGCAAAGGCACCAGTCTTTAAAACCCACTATCCCTCTCGCGAAGAGTGGAGTAAAGGGAAACATCCATCATGGATCCAGAGCTTTGTACACGGATGGATCAAACATTGATGGTAACTCTGGAGCGGGGGTGAATCACCCTTAATAAATATAACTATTTCATTAGGAAAGCATGTGACAGTCTTTCTGGCAGAAGTCTTTGCAATTCTGTCATGTCTGCATGTCATTAAAGGGATAGAGTCACCTGGACCTATTCACATATGCACCGATAGTAAAGCTGCCCTAATGGCACTCAACTCATCTTGGTGCAGGTTGTAACCAGCTGGTGCTAGAGTGTCGCAGAGAGCTCGATGCCCTTGCTAAGCAGCGAAACATACATCTTTTCTGGGTACCAGGACATGCAGGTATTTGTCGCGGCAGATGGCCGCTCCGGGCGGGAAGGCCCAAAAAGGGAACAAAGGGCCGCTGACGGAAATTCCCGAGGGTCAGGGAACCCTTGGCTTGGGCGGGGTTTCCCGAAAACGGGAAACCCAAGGTAACGGAACCGGTAAGGGATCTGGGAGAAACGGCGTCGCTTGGCAGTTGTGTGGAGAGCGAGGAGAGAGACGGTGCAGGAGTGAGGAGGACGGAGTGTATTTTGGAGTTTCACTATTTCATTAAAGTTTCTTTGGATTGTTTTCCGGCCTTCTTAATCAAACCCCCAGGGCAAGAACCCACCCCCTCGAGGACCTGGGCCCTCGCGAGTATTAGCCCAGGTGGTGACAGCGTATCGCTACCCTGCCGCCTTCGCGGTTGCGACATATTCCCGGAAATGAAAAAGCCGATGAGCTAGGCAAGAGAGGTGCTCTCAGTGATCCTGTTGGCCCAGAGCCAATTCTACCTATTTTATCTGCTGTTCTGAGGGCTGCAATTAGGGATTGGGCAAAAACCCAACACCTAAACATCTGGCAATCAACTCAGGGATTAAGACAAGCTAGGAGTTTTTGTGATGGTCCAAACTCCAGCTATGCCAAGAAACTCCTATCGCTTGATAGGAGGAATCTGAGATCGATGGTAGGCCTGCTAACAGGACACTACCTGGTAAACAAACATCTCTTCAACATGGGAATTACCGATTCTCCAAGCTGCAGATGGTGTAACCAAGAAGAGGAATCTACAATTCATCTTCTGTGTCAATGCCCGGCTATTNTCGCCTAAATAAAGATTTTATTCATTTATTCATTCAATGGACTCCCGAATAGTCTAAAGGGTGTCTTTTTTTTTTGGCGAAAGCGGTATCGGGTTTGTTTCCGGTGGAGGTTTCGCAGTTATGGACGAAATGACTTCAGCTGTCAAAGAGCTTTAAGAAAAACACAGTTAAATAAACGCATCATTTTACAACAGCTGTGCACTGCAACGTTATCATATTTATTCTTAGCATACGCATTTCTTCCTCGAAGTAGTGATGAGGTTAAACCTTTAACATAAAATTTAATTTTTACTAAATTTTACATATCATTCGAATTCCCTGTTTGGGCATAGCTGTTGAATGAACATTCTCACAGTGGGCTATAATCGAAAAAAGCTGGCCAAAAATACAAAAATGTTTTTTTTTGCGAGGATTGAAACTTCTCGTGGCTATTCTTTAATAAATTCTGCGTACAACTATGCAGCTACGGCTACGGCAGACTTTTTCTCTTTCATTTCTACATGTAAATTCAAGCAAGTAAACCATAATTTATCATCGGTTGTCAACTGTACAAGATATTTACGTCAAGTCAAACGAATCACAATTATACACGGGGTCAAACTTGACAAAACTTTTCAAAAAATGCCGGTGTTCGATTTTTCGCGAAATATTTTAACTTCAAGCTTATGCCTAACCCAAATGAGGTAAATCATATCATAATCATGAGGTAAACATAATACATTCTATAAATCTTTCCATTATCCTTTATTACAGTTGATCTAAATGACCATGGCGGAATATTTACATACTTTATGTAACAAAATGGCAGACCCTTGTTTTAGGGCAAATTCTTACATAAAGAGAGTAATATAGTAGAAATCAATGGACACGGGATAACTTATACCACTATGTTTTTTCAAGATTTCTGAAGACGGATCATATTGTCGTAGTGACATCAAAGAACATTACTCCAGGTTTTGCCGAGAACGTTTATTAAGCAAGTTACTACAGATGAACGGATTACTAATTACACATCGGAGAGGCTCTCGTCAAGGCATCGGTGGGCTGAAGGCCCACATTCCTAGTTGTGCCTTCCTTAGAAGCCATTTTGGAAGGTTCAAAGGACACCCCCAAAAACAGAGAAGGGTGAGGGATGCAAGAGTCAGTGCGGGATGCATCATCGGGATCAGATGTCTCATCCGCGAACTGACTCTGAATCACCCCTTGCCCTCTGTCCTTCCGACAATATGACTTCGCCACGTTATCGACATTACTTTACGATGCACTAAAGAGGACCAGCTTACCCGGAGATGAGGATTTAAGCATCTTCTGGAGAAGTGGTGGGATTTCAAAAAATTATAGTCAAAACAGCACACAAAAAAGGGAGAAAAATACAGAATTGAACTATATACTCCAAGTGCTCTAGTCTAACTTTGTGGTACGCCAAGTAAAACAAATCACCGAACATTGCTTCACGTTTTCCACAATTCTACATTAAACAGCATCGGCTTCGTCCGTGGCAGTCATTAGGATGACAGAGGCACGAGGCGATAGAACCTGAGGAAGATGGTCATGGTCGAAACCGGAGGTGTTAAATAAAGAATTGTGGAAAATACGAAGCACTATTCTCTGATTTGCTTCAGAAATGAACTACTATGTTGGAGAATTTAACGCTAGAAGCTAAGCTTATGAAGGAGGTGACTGCTAGAAGTAGTAATTTAAAAAGTTTTTCGACTGCTTATTTCGCAATTTTCACCGAAAACGAACGCGTTACCTACATAGTTATAAGTTGTATGCAGATAGTTATCCGTAGGCCCGCATTTGGCTGCTTCCAAAACCGCAGTCGAAGTCACTTGGATGTTTACAATCGCGTTGATACGTGCTAACCCAGAAATTTCATGTACCAAATCATGCGCGTTTGGGGGTTATTGACAAAATGCAATTCATAAAAGGTGTCGCGTACTCTATATGAATCAAAACACAGTAAAATGGCGTATAAAACTAAAAATGATAATAATTAACACCAGTAGTTAAGCAATTTCATAATTTTTTAATGCAGAGTAATTCACAGGACTAAATATGTATGAAGATATCTTTGTAAATGTGACTTTATCATCACGGCCGGAAGGGAATCGTGAAATGTTAATTTTGACTTAATGATAATGGTATTACTCGAAATGAAAATTGTTCCTACAATTAAGGATAAAATCAACCACGGAGGCGGTATAACATATCTTCGTATAAAAAGCGCAAAATTCAATTTCGGATGCAAAATTGAAGGTGATATTTTGTTTTGATTAAGATTATTATTAGTTTTCTGTAATGTTTGGACGTTAAAGAAACGTTTTCTTTGTTTTCGTTAAAATAGCTTAGCACTGAAAAGGATAATACATTAAAAATTACCTGCGTATGTGATGTATCTATAATGAATATTGGGGTCTTGCAGCACATGCTGGTATGAACAGCTAGGATATTGTGCATAAATCTCTCCACTATGCTGCTCTGCAGATGGTTCATGGTCACCTTGAAGACCTTCAGGAAGTTACGAAGGGAGGGGCTTATTAATAAATGAATGAGGTTTCATACCATATACTTGTGTGGTTAAAATTTTTATAATGGCCTATTAATTGAAGAATGTCTTTTGAAAATACGAGGGTTCCAGTAGTATGATGGTATATTAGGGGTCTACTTCGATCGGTCGAGCGAGCGTCGGTCAAGCGAGGGTCGGTCAAGTGAGTGTCTGTCAATCGAAGGGCTCCCGTATATTAGTGTTGTGGTATTACATTATAATAGCACATTAGAATACATGTAAGAAATTTAGAAAATTAGCATTCCAAATGTAGAGCATTGAAAGTGAGAAGTACACAAAGTATATAGAAAAAGAGATTGATTACTGCTTAAAGTGCTTCGAATTTTCCGATAAATTGACAGAATTAGGCATTTCCGTTTGAAACATAAGTCTATCCACGGAAAAGCTACTAAAATTTTGATACATTTTATAAGTTCGTGTCTCCATTTTGTTTACTTTAGTAATAAGGAACCTAATGATAAGCTTTAAACCGTACTGAATCCAAACTACTCTACGCATTGGTAGAGATAGGAAGTATTTCTATTTTAATAAAGACAAATGTATTAATTCCGCAACGTTAGATTAGCAGAAGTTTACTCATTTCTTTATGTATATAAACATATATAAATTGCTTCATCAACTGATATCGCGTAGTTTATTTCTTATTTCTCCGCCTTCCTATAAGTGCATTAATAGTGCTCTCATGTTGATAATACTATGAGGTTAGAAGCCTTTACTGTTAGTTATTTCTTCCTAAGTTTGGCTTAAAAATGTTCCGTTTTCTGTACATTATTTCTCTAACATTTTTTGCAAAAATAATTACGCTCTGACTGTGTACTACGAATGAATTGAATATGTATCACTCCACTCATCCTTCTATTCTATTCGCATCATGTATAAATGATACACATTTTATGCTCATGTTGTGTTCGAACTACGGGTATTTTTTTACGATTAAGAAAGAACTTCGAGATCTTTTTTTCGCGTACATTTCCATGTTCTTCTTGTAAAGCTGTTTTCGTGGGACGTGGGGTTTTCATTTTGATCCTTAGTTCACAAGGTCCATTTCCATAGAAACAAACACTTCCCATGGTTTTCTTTCGCCGATTTTATGTAAGCTGCCTTATGAAAGCACAATTCAAAGCTATTGGGTTAGGATAATCAGTTGGGTCTTGGGTTTAAACTGTAATAATAATGGGGTTCATTCTCGCACCACCGTCGAGGTGTTTTATAATGTTACAGAGGAGTGCTTGAAGAGTTTAATCACTTCAGAGTTTCATCGGCGAGTACATGACTGGGAACAAAAACGCTTCATCTCGGCCGCTGGATTTACTCAACTCAAATGTATAATTCATTCGATGCTAATCTCTGCGCCATTTCGGTCACGAAGATTCATCCAAACGAAGGATCCCATTCGGCGAAACAGTTAACGCTCAAATTACCTATTCATTTTATCCCTCCTTGCTCTCCAAATCCGCTGGATTGCGCGGAAAAAAATTCAGCGAAAATAAGTGGCGGGAAATCGGCGGCCGCAGGGGGTCGAATGGGGCGGTCGCGAATATAGGCCAATGGCGGCGATGCATCTTTAATTCGGACTCATTGTGCTGCAGTCATCGATTGCGGCCGCAGACGCACTCGTCCGGCGGTAATTCCACGCGTTAAAGGAAAGCTCTGCTTTACGGACTGTTTTAGCGTGGGACAGTTAGTCGCCGATGTCGGAAGCTGGAAAGCTGAAGTCGCGTGTGAAACCGGGTTAGCGAATCAAACGCCAAAAATCCATTCCGACTGCTGAATATTTCATCTGCAACGAGAGATCCGATGCGTGTTTACTTTTGGAGAGGGATTCCTAATGATCGTCGATTTCGATGGAGAATTATGCAGTCGAACCTTAATAACTGAAATATCGATACCTTGAACTTCGGTACCTCGAATATCGATAACTCGGAAACCTCCATAAGAAAATAGTGAGCCAATATTAGAAAATGCCGCAAATGTATGGGATCCGCATGATAAAATTAATATTATAATGGTCGAGAACGAACGAAAACTGCTATATATGTATTACGAAGACATGAGAAAATAGATAGCGTAACGGAAATGTTAGAAATTCTTGGTTGGGAAAGATTAGAATCCCAAGGAATAAAGGGTGTGAAAAATAGCGACATGAATGTGACTCGAACCCAGGTATCCCACTTTCCGGGCAGGTATTCCAACCACTGAACCACCATATGGTTGATATGTTAGTAGTTTAGAAAGTGGGAGACCCAGGTTCGAGTCACATTCTGCTGTTTTTCACAACTTTTATTCCTGGCGCTATCCTTCTTTAGACAAATTCGAAACAGCAACATGTATATTAAACCGATTTATATGCTCGTCTTGGCTTAACGATCCGAAAAGGAATGGCGTGATTCCGATTAAGAAGGCGTAGAAACGTCTGTACTACTGCGTTTCTATGTATGTGGTGTTATGTAGATTTTTCTTTCTTCTTTAATATTTTCTTGTATTTCTTCCTTCAAATTAAAAAGAGACCGTGCATACTAGTTCATAATTTCTAATTGATAAGTTAACTTATTATGGGTACGTGGAGAAATCAGCGATGTGATCGAGATTCTAGGATCATAAAAGTTATTGAGCACCATGTTACTCAAGAATACCCGCACCCTTCACAAAAATTCTTTTTTAACTCAAAAGGGTCATGAATCAAGTAATTTTGAAACCAACGAGAAAATATAATATATCTTTTGGAGTCACATTATTTTGGTTTGGTCTTTGTTCCAACGTACCTTATAACTATAAAAACTTTTAACTTCATTAATAAATATAGTGATAATATGCAACAATAGTTAGGTAAAAAGGAAGGGATAGAGGATAAATGGTGATTTTGATTAGGAAACGAAGATTTAAAGTCTGAGGATAAATATTTAATGTGGGCACAAAACAGTCAATCACAGTCTTATATTACTAGGCGATAGATTAGGAGGATAAGAGGTAAGAGGTGAAAGTTAACAGAAGTTAAGGCCTACATTACTATAAAATTAGTTAGTTTTCACAAAACAAAAGGAGTTTTTACTACTAAAAGTAGTAAATCGAAGGAAACTTGTAACTGAATGAAGCATAAATTACAATTACGAACCAACTAGTTTACGGTCTCCTACCACGAGAAAGAACATTTAAGCTGGGAATAGGTGACTTACGAAAGGATGCAGTGATATTGGATAAGGCTAGGGTATTCTGGATTTGATTAGAGTTACCATTGTCTCCAAATCTTGCCTGCAAGACAAACATTCCTGAAATTATAAGGATGATGTGAAAAAGTTGTGCTCTCTAACTTAAATGTCTAAACTTTCTATTCTGTTGGCTTTAGATGAGGTCGAGGCCCACCCAAGGATTGCTCTCGAAGAATGTTTCACGAGAGATCGTGGAAATCGATTTATATCCTCCGAATGGAAATGCTGCAAAAATTAGAACAATGCTAACGACATCCTTGGACAGTAGGTTTCTAAAAGAGGTAAATTGTCCGATATGTGACCTTTCAAATGCTATGATTACAAGAATTTCAAGTTTTATATAATACTGAAGCCCCTGAGCTTTTTGTTTATTTTAGGTATAGACTCGTGAGTTATCGTTTTTCTAAACATAATGTATAAATTCTTGTTTTATATAGCCTGGTTTGGGCCAAATTTTTAGACGACACTCGAGTGGCCACTAACACTCAATACGTCACAAATCAACACTTGAGTGCTCGCGCCGAATTTTTAGTCGCAGAATGAGTGCTATATGCACTCGCCTTATGAGTTTCGTTGGACCTACACTCGGAGTGCTCCATAATCGTTTTGTAAACAAACAAAATGGCGTAAAATCTGGAGTGAATCTGCCGTCTAAGGATTTAATTTTCAAATTTACAGGTTAAAACTCGGAGGTTTTGTTAAAATTGGTTTAGTAATGTTAATTAGGATGCCGTGCTTTCAATAAAATGTCTTTTTAGCGTTTGGAGCCATAAATTTTATTATTTGGTTTTAGTATGTGTCTCGGATGTTTATGTAGATGCCTTTTTCTACTTCTTTCAATCTATTCAGGAAAGTAAACAGTGGCGCAACATCTTAATTATTTCCGTAATTTGCGAGAAAAATTGGTAAGGTTTTTAATGAAGATTTTGAAGAATTTATCGATTACATCACCGAAGTCCCTTACATCACCATACCTAGACGGTTCATTAAGGACTTAGGTAATCATATGGATAGGTATTCCTCCGTATAATTCCTCTAGCGGTACCGATTGAACAAAGAAGTCTTAAGAAATCACTTATTACCAATGATAGGTAACGGAGCAGGAAATAATCGTGGACTACCACTGATAAAACTACTAGTAGCATTAAGATTATTTGCTACTGACAGTTTTCAAGTAAGTGAAATAAGTACAATTTTTTAAATCGACCTATTGTCTCCTTTTAATACTATTCGGTGAATTTGCGGTCATGAGTGTTAATGTTATAACTTTTCACCTGATTCTCGTAAAAATCACCGTTATCGCTTTGATTCATTCATGAAATGATTCATGTTGCTACTTTCAGACAGTATGCAGAGATTGACATGGCGTAAGTCAGTCCACAGTACCTGTGATTATAATGGTGTGATTATACGTTCTCTAGAATTTAATAGCAAAATATTTTCCTCCAATAATGTGAATGTATAATGCGTGTGTTTCAATATATGATACATGTGCGTAGTTGTATGTTTCAATGACGCATTTTCTACAGACCGTTAGTCGAGAAATATCGAGCCATCTTCAAGAGTGGATTGTCTTCCCCAATACCCAACAGGCTTTTGCTAAATTTAAGGAAACTTTCTATAATGTAGCAGAATTTCCAGGGGTTATTGGGTGTATTGATTGCACCCATGTCCCAATCCAGAACCCAGGTGGACAATTTGCTGAGACGTAATAATAATAATAATAAATCGTCTTTATTTATGGGCGAGATTGAGACTAATTAGTCTCTTCTTACANTCCAAGCTGTAGATGGTGTAACCAAGAAGAGGAATCTACAATTCATCTTCTGTGTCAATGCCCGGCTATTGCCAGGACAAGGCTTCGTCTCATGGGAACCCTCTTTCAGGAGCCCAGGGACATTAGGGATTTACCCATGGGGTGCATCTTGGCCTTTTGTAAGGCCATAGGACTTCATGGGTAATTTCGTTACGGCGGATGGCACAATGGACCAAATAGGTCTAAGTGCCTTTGGCCCTCTATGTAAGGACACCGCCTCAGCATCATCATCATCAACATAAAAAACCAACTTTTCTTACAAAGGTAACGCAACATTTTGCGCGAACCGTGATCGCTGGAGTCTCTGAACAGGGAATTCTAAATTATCGTTGACATTTCGGATATTTAGATTGTTTTAGACACAGCGGAATGGTTTGTCTTTAAATTGATAGTTACGCGATTGCCGCAGTAAAGCATGTGTAGCTTTTAAATATCACATATTTGTGTATAACAGAGTAATTGAGGAATGAGCTTTTCAACGCTTTCAATGAAAGCATTTTTTTTATGGTTGACTATCTACAGAATATTTTTCCAGAAAGATACAACGCGCATATACGCTTAAAAATACTCAAGGAAAGGATCTGTCTTCTTTGATTCCAAATTTTTTTCCCGGAAAGAGTTACTATGTTACATTAAACTTCGATGTTTGCCATGACTTTTTACTGGAGGGATTTTAGTAGAAAAGTCTGATCTAAACTTTACTCGAGTCTATACATAGTTATTCAGCTTAGGCTTGCGGATTGTAGACTGCGTTATTTATCAGTAGGCCTCGCACATACTTTAAGGGAATCTCGTTATTGTTGGCGTTAAAATCGTAGAAGAAATCGTAATTAAAATTACTATATTCGAATTTCTTCATTTTTAATGAATTCATAACACGTTAGCAAACTTACTGGTGGAAATATCTTCGAACTTTGATAACTGATTCGACGGAAGCATCGACTGCACTCAAAAATGCAGTGCAGACGGTGTGAAAATGCATTTGAAACCGAAAATGAATGTCGGTTTCAGAGATTCTTCTTGTACTTGAGAATTCCAGGAAAATCTACCTCCACTCTTGATCAGAACTCACTCAGTCTGTAGTAATATAAT
>KZ308482.1:853182-867023 GCA_000376725.2 Ladona fulva | reverse complement strand
AACTTCACTTTTCAAATTACTATTTAATCAGCCATAATTTACTTGCTAGACTATAACCAATACAAATATGTACAAACAAGTCCATTATTTCCTCAAAATCCTTCTAAGACGGAAACAGTATATAAAAACAATTCCCCGTCAATTGCAATAACTTATCTACAATACAATTATATACGCTATTATTGAAATATTATATTTAAATACTTTAAATTACATCTAACCACATCTCTATTTATCTCTATTTAAATTATATCTAACAACATACGTCCCTTGTTTTCTGAATTTTAATTTTTCATTATGATAGCAACATAATTTGATTTGTTTGTTTGATTTGTTTAATTGATTCTTGAGTTTGATTACCGACCAAACTTACCCTTATGAACCTATTTTTCAACCAGTCCTTAAATCTTTTAATTCACTCTTTAAGTCCTAAGATCTGTCAATCCTATATTCTAAACTATTATCCTTCCTGCAAATTTTCCTTTCAGTCTCCATGGAAAGACATATAGCGAAATATCCTCTAATGACATGGTTACAATAATTTTAATTCGGCATTCTTAACTAGCCCAACTTTCCAAGTATCTCGAGTTAGCTCAAACGGAATAACGAAGGGAAATTATTCATTTTTGTATAATGTTTTTTTCAGTGGATTAAAATACATTAACACTATTGTACTTACGTCGTTCAGCCATGGCCTCCCACTTTAGATCAAGCAGCAACTCCAGAGAACCGCTAAGGGCAAAGCGGGAAGAGGCACTCGTCTGACAAGGGCACTCCTAACTATAGCTCGTCGCGAACTGCAGAGAGCCAAGAGCTCTGCCCTCCTTTCACCCTGCGAGGAAATATAAACAAGAAAATGGAGGTATTAGCTGGAGCACAATCAGCGCAAAAGAAAGGCGTGGAAAGTCGAGAGCGGAGCTGTGCCCATAGGCTGCGAAGAGACAGAAAGCCCATCCGCTTACTGAGATACGTAATTTATCTACGTTAAACAAACAACTAACAAGTTTTAACATTCATCGATATTTACTATTTACTATCGTAACAAATATTTTAAAGTGTTTCTCTAAGTGACGGCTAAAAGGAAACACTTTTCGTACGAGATAAACCTTACTCTCGTTAAACGATTTTTTCAGAATTGTAATTTTGTCAAAACCCTCTACAGTTTGCAAAATTTGAAGGTCTCATTGGAATGTGAGTATATCTGTGTGTGTTTTTATGTGCGTGTGTATATATACATGCATCGAAGTGGAAGATGAGAAGTGGTTTGACAAAACGATGTCAGATTGAGCGATGAAATGTGACTGTCTTTCATTTTCAACAGTTATATATTTCAGGATATGCAACAATCTAGGGTAACCTTTCCTATCGCTGACTCCTAATCACCAAGGATGGGATAGGAGGCTGTAATCTTAATTTTCAGGTTCTCCAGGATTTTTATCTTTCCTCTTAGTTCTATGAAAGAAATAATCATACCCTCATGAAAAACCTTTTCATTGCAGTTTTTACGCGGTGCAAATTTTTTCAACTTGATACAGCAAATTAACGTATGCACTGACTGCGTGAATTAGATTATATTATCTAAATATTTCGGAAGCTGATTATTTTATTTTAGAATTGTACACGTGTACAATGAATGTCGCCGAGAGGGCATGATTACCAAGGTACAATTTTCAATTCCAGAATTTTTTGGTGGTTTTTAGGCTTCGAAAATTTAAAAACAGGAGATTAAGGTGCCTGGTATCAAACACATACTGTGAGTAGTATTTTATTTGGTTGGATATAACAATGGAAATAGCAATGGTAAATATTTTTGTAATTTTTAGGAATAGTTAATTTTTTTATTCCCATCGCTCTGAGAACTGAAAATACCCTAGTTTAGATACTATTTTGTCCTACTTTTAGGTTTAACGATCTGGTAACCCTATCCTAATTCTATTTAATTCTCTACGACTGCATACGCAAGGGATCTACCGGCATTTTACAGGTCTTGCACCTATATCCTGGTTGAAAAACGTCTCCAAACGATGTTGAAGATTTTGACGGGTGATTTTAAGCGTAAATGCATTCAACCTAAAAAATTCTGCGTGCATCAGCTTAGGGCTTCTGAAATGTTGGCGATACTGTCATGGAAAAAAATTCTTGATTGGCATTGCAATGTGTGAGTTCCTTCAGTTAAAAAATTCTTACTTATAATAAATATGTTATTTGCGTAAAAATTGTAGAAACGACACTTCTTACACCTGAATTGAACTAAGAAAGATCAAGCATGGAACGAGAGAAAAAATGGTAAATCCTCTGAATCAAAGAGCAATTTAAAACACAAAGGTTTTATTCACGTGAAAAGTCAAGCGGTTCTGGTAGATGTGGAAAAAAATATACGATATACGAAAGTAGTTTATGAGTCTGAATGTTTCTCCGAATGCGTATAAACTATACCGAGTGGTAGATTCACTTTCACGTGTTTTCTAAGGAGAAGAAAATATTATATTGAACATTTCTCGGATTTATTGCCCTTTATATTTTTGTTATCACATATGAAGCGGAGTAAGGCATTCAAGTCTGTTATTTTATTCCAATTTTTTTTCGGCTTCATGGAGACTCATTGCTCTCCTTTTAGACCTTTCCATTGTCATTTCTTTCCTTTTAGACGCATGACAGATAAAATTGTCACATTACCGCTAAGAACGCCAAAGATTTCCTTCGAGTAAGACACGATTCACAGGACACACGTATAGTGTGTTTAGCGCAATAATAATTCAATTATTTTGAAAAATCATTAATTTACCATCATGCTTACTAATTTTAACAGAATTGATCTTTTTTCAATCTGTCAGACCTAAACAACAAAACAAGTGGCTGATAAGTGGTGATAATAATGGTGATTACGAAAAGAGGTACGGTGATTGTGTTTTTTTTTTAGGTTATGACGTTTGCGTCAGAATATTTTTCTGTGAGCACGTCTCGGGAAACTTAGGCTCCCACCAAGATCGAAGCCGTCACCGCATCCATCTAGGAAGTTCGTTTGTAAGGCTAAAACGGATTCTTCTTCCCCAGAACTATAATCACAAAAGCCAATAAATTTTCTTTTCCTGGAGAATATAGTGTTCCTCCGAAGCTATCCTCTTGAGTATTTCCTTCGACGACGGTAAAGAGGTTTGAGAGCTTTGCGTGGGTGTTTAAGATACTCGCGCTCTTAAGCCGCTCTGAGCCAAACTTAACGATGCTTATCGCCTTAACCACGTGGAGCCGTGTTATGAAAAGGAAAACAAAGAGAAAACGTGTCTTGCAGTGCCATTCTTATGTTTGATGTGAGAGGGAAGTTTGGGAGAAGTTTACGAGGAAGGGTATGGGTTTTCACTGAACGTCTCCTTGCTTTTCCTCTTCGCAAACGATTGTTATAATCGACTTCACCAATTGTTAATTATATTCCAAAGCATACATTTGCTCTTACGCGTGAATCAAGACTTATAATTAGAGAAGCCAGTTCTTTAATAACAGTTAAACAGGTAAAATGAACTTTTCGCAGGTGAACGTAGTACAATTAGGTATACCTAACAGCTTATGCTGGATGAAGTGCAAGAAGTGGCTGAAATAAAAAAAGGCACCTGAAGAAGAAAACGTTTCTAAATATATCGATAAAATCGCTGACCTGGCATCGATGTTTACCTATAGGGCTTTCGGATAGTCATATGGGCAACGTGTTTGACTTTGTTGATAGCTGTCCCGGGTTCGATTCCCGGTGGGAGCCGATATGTGCGAAATTACCTCAGCTGTCGAAGCACTTTAAATACTACTAATACTCCTTACCTTATCCTATACATATTTAACGATTTCGGAAATCCGACCTATTATTGGGCATTCTCATCTACATCTACACCTGTATCCTGCAACCGCCTTTCGGCGTGTGGCAGGGGGAGCATACTTCATGTCCCTGGTTCCTTAATCGATTACTTTCGCGGAAAATTTAATTCATGGCGTGGAATCTTTCGGTAGCATGCATAGCATGATACCGAAAGATTCCACGCCTCAAAAAAACCTCGGTCTATCGTCACGCGTCCCCACATCTTGGCGCCCGGGCGATCTACCAACTTCGTGTCTTAGGTCGTATTAAGTTATTATTATTATTTTTATATCATATTCGGCTAGGTTAGGTCAATGTGAGCCTCTCTTACACTTAACCTCTGAAGTCAAAGATGACTACATGGAAGTTACATACATACAAAATTACAGAATTTCAAAAAATAAACAAAAAGGAGATGAGAGGTGTGGGGAAAACTCCTTAGCTGTAGGCTTTCAGAGAAAATCCCAAAGTGCGAGAAAACGCTCATACAATAAGGGGAGCGAGTAAGAACCCGCGAAACAATGATTGATACATATTGAAAAAGGTATGACATAATGTTTGATTCTTGACTGTCGACGTTTCGGTCTCGTCCTATGATGGTGTTTCATGGAGTATGCATGATCTTCAACTACGTATAAGGTCTTATACTTGAAGAAAAACGAAAATGAGTAAGCGAAAAAAAGTTATGAATTGTATGGAAATTAATAAAGAAAAATTTGTATTTTTTGACGAAAGTCACATTTCCATTTAGTTTGTGCTTCAATTCTCATATATGAAAAATTTCTGTCACAATTTCACTAATCTTGCAAATCACGTAATCGCAGTCACAAGGATTGCGATCATATTATACGATATTTAGGCATTCATTACAATTATATCTGAAGATTCATTACATCTCTCATTAAGAAGAAGGCTCTCAAACTTTCGGTTGTCTATCCAGAGCCGCGCCCAGTCTATCTGCCGTCCGGGTGCAAACATAATTCACCGCCCCTTAAAATTAAATACCAAAACCAAAGTTTCCCGATTTACTGGTCAAAACTAATTTGTATACTTTGAAAAACCAATTTTTCTTGACTTCGTTCCTAGCTTACATTGGTCACAAAACGTCAGTAACGATTAGCTGTGCAGATTCCGTATGCTGATATAGTAAATTGTCATTATGAGTTAATAGTTATCGCAACAAAATACGAAAGTTTCTAAGTAAAATTCTTTTTCGATATAAATATCCGTAATTAAATCCACTGCAAAAGTATTCTTTTCTCGTCTTGAGTTATCCGTATTTCTTTCCTTTAAATGATTGCAAATATTTGTTTTCACAGCATGATCTTTTAAGGATAACTCGTGGATATCTAAGAGAAAACAACAAATAATGTTATTGTAATGATAATAATGGTTGGCTACGTTCCTCCTGCCGCCCTTTAGATGTCGCCGCCCGGGTGTGATGCACCCATCACTTCACACCCCACCCTTGCACCCATAAGACGGCGCGGCTCTGTGTCTAGTCCTTGAAATTTATTGCTCGGACACCCAAGAGACCAGTCCCGAGGAAGTGGTCACGTACAAGTGGCAAGAGTGGCGTAAACACATAGCTGCCCTCCGCCAGAGATTTATTTTCATTTCTTTTTCTTGAAGAGGGCCACTTCAGTTTCTCCTCTTCGTCATGTGGACCAAGATTCGATTCCCACTATGCCCCTTAGTTATTTAAATCTCCTTCGTCCTTAAGGTGATAATAATCATAGTAATCACAAAAAACACACGAAGAAGTTACTTATAACTTATTTCTTCAATATTGCACTCTAAACAGTTTTATCGATTCCAATCCAAAGATCCACTTTTGCGAAATTCTTGTTTTATGCCATTTTCGAAGGAATAATTGGGCCTACGAGCGTTATTTGAATTCGAATTATAGCTAAACAAATGTGCTAAAATGCATTTTTTAAATTTTCCTCGTGAGTTGAGTACATTTCCTGATACTTGGCAAGATACAACGAAAACGAAATACAAGAACAAAACGAAAATTTTCCATTTGGTGTAAAAATGGCCAAGTTTTGAACAGCTGTTTCTCGGAAAGTTCTGGACATATGGAGCCGGTTGTTGGCTTAAAATGTAGCTTAATGTACATACTTTAAATTGCCATCTATAAACTTCTGTAGGAAAAATATTTCAGGAGATTTTGAACAAAAACCGAAAAGTGTGAGAAATATTTACTTCTTTTTGGAAATAGCGCAGTTCTTTCGAAGCTGCAAAATGTGGTTTCCTACTATCGACATAAGTGCTAATAACGTATTAAAAAATCGACGAAACTACTAAAAACAAAGTTATTAAAAAAATTAAAAAACTACATGGCCTTCTGCAACGTCGATCCCTTTTTTGTGTATATTTGACTGGACTGCTGATCATTCCGTAAGATGTAAATTCATTCGTGCGAAATATTGGCAAGCTTAACCGCAATAAATAATTTGACCGTAGACGCTCCTTTGAATGGTTACTGATCGAATCTTTTTGCGTTGTAAAGCTACGTTTTCAATTCTCCATATCCTTACTTTCGGATTCTCAACGGAAAAATCACAATTTATAAAGTTATCAGTTCATAACATCAGTTCATGGGAAGCATCTCAATCTAAATGGTTTTCATCCTAGCTTACATCTCACAAAGCATCAGCGGCCAGTCATATGAATTCTTAATAGCATATTATAGCGTATTTTGTCAACAGAGTTAGATTTAAAAGTTTGAGTCGAGCCAAAGGAAGTTTGAGAAATGAGTAAGTTTTAAAAGATAATATTTTAACTTTAACGACGCTTTTTCATTTTTCTAATCCATTTGTTTTTCCGCAAACTTTTTCTAGTAAACCCCTTACTATCGAGCGCTACGGCGCGATGGGAACCAGTGATCCCCTTCCCTGCGGAGACCTTCAAACACCAAATTGGATGAAAGAACCTCCCTGTAGCTCCCTTTCCATTTTCTTCCCGTCCTCAGCTCGGGACGGACGAGCCTGAGATTCCTTCTTGTTGGTCTCCCGCTTTCTTGGTTCTTTCAGATGGGCTGAAATGGCCGTGAACTTCAGGCAACTCCTCTTCTACAAGCTACCAATGCAAAGTATCCAGTAGTAAGTATTTCTATGCGATTGTCATTATTCGTCAAGATTCCTTCTTCTAACGATAATATCTGTGTTGAAGAAAAAAGAACACCCTCGTAAGGCTTAATTTTCGCGGGTGAATGGGTCCTACTCCACCGTTATAACATTGTTGTTTTCGTTTAAATTAATACCCGCGAACCGCTATATGGCCAATAGTTCATAGGAGTTCATCCCATTCGCGTTATGATATGACGAAACATTAGCTTAGATTCAAGAGAGGAAGAATTTTGAAGAAGAGATGAATTTACTGCCATTTATAGTCAGCCAATATTGACATCTCGCGTAGAATGCTATTGCATATTGGCTATTGGTTTATTGGCTAACTACAAAAAGCAGTAAATTCATATGCTATAGCATTCTGCGTATGCAATAACATTCTATGCCTGTGGTGCTTATGCAATAGTATTCTACGCCAATAGTGCCTCCTATTGTCGCGCTGGGCAGAGCAGCTTTTGGCGCCATTATTATACGAAAAATATGCTTACGGTTTTGAAAAGTTAGTTGAAAAAAAGAACTGAATTTTTAGAATTCTTCCTATAGGAATTATAAAATGTCTCTAAATCTTTTCTTCGTGTTATTTTTCCCATTATTCCCCCATAAATTCTTCTTCCCACAGAATACCACAAATTCTTTCCTTAAATTCAAATCCCTTACGCCATGCTTCCGAATACTCTATCTTACTGACGGAAACTGAATTCCTCGTTCTTTCTTTCTGCATCCGTCTGTTTTCTATCCATCTCGAGAACTCTTGAGTCATGAAGTTTTGAATTGGAATATACACTTAAATCAGTTTATATTAGGGACCCGCAAATCGCTATTATTCTCTCAAATGGAATCGGTTGCTTCGAGGTGAATGCAAATCAGTATTATTATGAAAGCAGAAGATAAGAGTGTTAGACATTCTTGTATCGCTCGTATATTATTATCGTTATATTTTATACTTTCATATTTACAAATATCCATGCTTTGCGTGAATATGAAACATCCTAAACGGTTATCGAGTAGATAGCTATTGTTGCTACTGGCTCTCGAAATTAGCGAATAGAATTTTTTAAATAGTTTAATATGTATATTGTCCGTTGGCTTCCTGAAGTTGAGGTATAGATCATTGCCTAGAGAAAGCAGAAATTCGCTTCTTTGTACCATCGAATGTCTTTGGGCATAGAACCGTAATATCTTCCTTTCCTGTTTTCGATCTGGTTCAACGAAAAAACCTAATTTCGGTTCAGTTCCGGTTTCGCTCTTACCGCACTTTGTTTTTCGTTCCGACCATTACACTATTATATCCTTCTGAAAGTTTGCTCTATTATTTCTAGCTGTTACAATTACAATTACATTACATTTCATTAAATTTAAGAATGCTTCGCAAACCTTCCTAACGTGAAATGTGCATTGTTGGGAACCGAAAATCGGAACGGAACGATTAACAGTTTTCGGTTTACTCGTAGTCTCGGGTAGAAGGATTTTAATATTTTTCGGTTCGAGTTCGGTTTTCACTCCGACAAGAATAACGTTTTTATTCGGCTAGGGTTTTCGGTTCGGCTCTGGTTCGATGCATAAATGTATACATTTTAGCATCATCTAACGTTGTGCAGAAACAAAATTAAAGTTTAGAAATAATTATACGATTACTTAGAAGCGTATCATTCTGTTGCCGAACATTCGCTAGAAACTTTTTCGCGCCGCGCGCGCTTCAAAGTGTTATCCAGCAAATCTCTACGTCAAACATTGGAGAGAATTTTAAATGAGTTTTCCTGGTGAAAGATATCAAAATAAATATTACTGCAAATGGAAGAGAAAGACAGATGCAGAATTAGATTCCAATTTTCTACTTTAAGAAGGAGATCTGCTTTCAGATAAAAATTAGTGAGCTAGGGGGCTTGGGAAAAGAGGCAAGATAAAAAACGTATTTGTCGGGTCCATAGTTCAAAATTAAGAAGATGTCGTCGATTTATCGGAGCAACGGAGTAGTTATGGGTTGCCACGGTGGAATCGATCCTTGCGTTGCCCCGGAAACAGTCGGCGGAGCCTTCCTTCTCTCCCGCCGCCCCTCTTTAATCCGCGGGAGGGTTCATGGGTCGTTGAGAGGATAAATAAACCCCTACAATTCAGTAAGAGATTATTTATCTTCCTGGTCACTGGTTTATTTCATAAAAATCTTCAACTTAGATGGCCGTTTCAACATCCAGTTCGCTTTCTTTCAACCACTAATTCGGCCAATTTGAGATGAGAGGACGCTAAATATGTAAACTGAAATGTTGAATAGTTTAATATTCATCAGCATTACATTCGCGGGATTTTGTTATGAAAAACATAATGAATACTTTCAGCGGCATCTTTACGGATTAACCGTTCTTGGTGCCAGTTAATCACGCCTCAATCCGTATCGATTTATGAATTACTGATACGAAATTTGATTCAATGAATACCCTCAAGAAAACACATTCCTTACAATTTTTAAGCTTTATAGATGAAGGATAGAAAGAATATGTCATAATTTACTTTGTTACTATATTGATATACATACCTAGCTGAAGTGTATTCATAGATATGCACATTTTCTCAATAACTACAGTGTTAATACATTTTCGGAAGATGACATAAATTTTATGCGTCCACCCTGCTGTTTAGCCCGATTATTTACTGAGAAAAAAATTAGGGAAATATATGCTTGAGCTAGTCAATTCATTTCTATCTGCGTATGATACGTGAGTTTATGCGAGTAGGAACAAAGACATTGCGAATTCATCGCTTGCCGCTTTTCGGAACACGGTTTTCTGAATCCAAGTGTAGATGAATGTACACCTATTGCGTCCTTATCGTCGTCATTAATTAAGAATTTTAATTTTATTCGTGGAGATATTACTATGATTGAAGAAGAATTATATTCTAGTCAATTTATACCTTCGACTTGCAAAAGGTCATGTAGGTCTAATATTTTTATATGTTGTTAAGACCTATGTCGATAATAGGAAAGCAATTCTGCAGTTTAGAAAGATCCTTGCGAGCTGTTCAATGAAAAAAGTGCGAAAATTTCGCTTTTTTCTGTTTTTCTCAAAATCTCCTAAAATATGCGTCCTACATAAAAACGTATTCATATAAATTTTATAGATAATTAAATTTCCAACATGTTAAGCCCAAAATTTGCTTGGTACGTACAAAAAATTTTTGGATAAACCACTCATCAAATTGTGGCCATTTTTTATTGAAAAGTTTCCCTTTGGTTTTTGAGGTAGTGATAATCATAGTAACTACACAACATATGCAAGAGTCACTTTCAAGTCACTTGATTTGTATATAATTGATATTTTTGCACTCAAACTGTTTAATATTTCCAAAAATCCATTTTTGCAAAGTTTTGGTTTTATGCCATTTTCAAAGGAACTATTGGGCGTACGAGCGTTATTTGAATTCAAATTAAAGCTAAGAAAATTTTATACAAATCGTTCCTTATAAGTTTCCTCGTGAGATGAGCGCATTTCCGGATATTTGGAAAGATAAACGACCAAAACGGAAAATTTTCATTCATCAAAACAGCGAAAATTTCGAAGCTGCAAAATTGGTTTCCTACATGGGTCCTAAAATCATTTCCTTTAGTTAGAACAACATGACCTTTTGCAAGGTCGATCCCTTTTTTGTGTATAAATTGACTGGACTATAAATAGCTTTATCAGGGCTTTTGAAATTCTGAATTCCAGAAACAAGCAATAACGTAATGATGTTGTAAATCGTGTCGCATTTTAACATTCAGGACGGTAAGAGACTTATATGTGTTGGTTTATCGCGGAATTAATCAGATACGAAAGTTTTATTAAATCGATTAGTTACGTTTTTCAGCGTAAGGAACTTCNTCCCACTTCCTCTTTCCACCATTCTCTACTACACTTTTGCTTTCTTCTCCCTCCACCTTTCTCTCCCTCGTGGGGCGAAAAAGTTCGTGAGACCCGTCCGGAGTCGCTGACACTCTACAAGGACATCGCAGAGGGTTGATGGCCGTTTCGGAGAGGAGCCATGGCGAGTGCCGATCATAATTGCCGCGTTGGGAAGGGGCGAAGGGAGAATTTTGGGGGGAAGGATTGGCAGATGGAGGAGAGATGTTGGGAATACGAGAGGAGGGCTTCTTCCATTTTATCACACGTCACGGGGTGCAAAGGGGTTGAGGTTTCTTTCGCTTCTCTCCTTTTCCATCTTATTCCTTTCTCCGTTTTAATGAGCGCTATCACGCCATTTTTCTCGTCGGTTTTGTTTTTCCCTTTCCCCCGTCTTAATTCACCGATTGGATCTTTTTTCCGCGTCTCTGAATGGGCTTCCGTTTTTCGGATGCGGCCGGATGTTTAACGTCTCGAGGTCTCGCTTTTTTGCGCTCTGGGCGGCGGATTTTCTAATAGGAGATTCTCGGATTTGGATTTCCGGAACACGCGATGCAGTCTTTGGGGGATTATTTTCGGGGCAATACGGGTAACTATGATAACTCAGGGGCGAATCTTGAAAATTGACAAGGTAATTGCAATAAGGGACAATTATCCTATATGAATAATTAGTATTAAAGGATAAGTTTCGTAATGCTTTAATTTTCTACCATTAAGTGTTGAATATCAGCACAGAACAGATTTAGCTAAGCACTCAGTGTTACACTCAGATTGAAGAATGGAACAATTTGCCTGAAGAGGTATTCATACCCTTACCTAAGAAAAAAAAGGAGTTTAGAAAAAGATGTAAATTTTGTTGCGATTCAGAAATTTAAATTGCGTAAATATATTATTTACATTTAGATTCAATGTAATGTAAAGGGTGTAACATGTAGTAGCGAGTATTTATTGTGTATTGTTTTTTCTTTTTAAATATGCTTATATTATGTGATCAAGCTACCACCAGACTAATGTCAAACCGAGGGCGAAATTTGTAAATAAATAAATATAAAGAAACAATGTTTGGCTCCAATGTGGTAGCCGGAAGAACAAATTGCGATTTTCGTCTCTGTTGGTTGTATTTTAAGTGTCTTTCTCTGGTTATTTGATCTCGTATCTCATTCGTCCAATAGGAAGTTTACGGGATCGGGAGAAGATGGTCCTTTAAAGAAAGAATCTACCGATAGGCGAGAAGCAAGGATACTTTTATGACCAAGGGGTGAAAAGATCAACTGGTTAAAAAAACACATTTCCGATTGAATTCGAATTTTAATTCGCCTTCAATTTAGAACAGATTAGATTTTCATTTCGAAAGGAAAACACTATTCACCGGTCTGTATATGAACGGTGTGACAAAAGATGCTGATAGAGGCTTGTGAGTCACGATAATAATACTGCACCCAGTTGCCTTTTTCGTATTGGACTTTCATCGCATCAGGAGACATAGGGGGAGCAATATGACCACAGGAGCCCTCTCATATTCTCTGTGAACCTTTCACAACCCCTCAATACCTAAAATCATTCCCCTTTTAATCTGGACATACCTCATTCATTTTCCCTATCCACTCCTTTGCTACCACTCCGTACTCCTGCCTTTCCTCCACCCATTTATCTGTACATGTTGCTGAAGTGAAGATTCTGATTCCCGTTCCAACATTAGGATCATGTGATTAGAGAGTAGATTACAAAGGATAGGAAGGGGAGGTTGAAAAATTAATAAGATTTTATCGTTAGTAAAGACCCTTAGCACCCATCTACTCTCGGTAGCGGAAGTGGAAGGGTGATGTAATGGAAAACAAAATTGCGCGCATTTTCGAAGCGACGCGGAGTAATTCTCGGCATAGCAACAGCGGCTGAACGTATGCTTCCATTTTGCCTCATCGAAAAGAGGATGTTCTTATTTACCATTAAAACATGTTTAGTGTTAAATTATTGCTACACCTCGATTCGTTGAGGTCCAATGTATTTACGTAGTTCCTTTAATACTGAAACCCCCTTTACGTTGTCATTTTACATATTAGCCCTATTTGCTCATTGATAGAGGGCTAAAACACGTAGGTTTTCTGTACTTGATTAGGCTATATAAATGGTTAACTTTACTCGAAATTTGATTTCCGTTCTTATTATTAAGATATGCAAATACTCGTTATGGCGTAAAAATAGTTTCATCGTTTTACCTCAAAAACTGCGATGATATTGTTGTTTAATCAGCTTCTACTCAAGCGTCATCGTATTACTCAGTTGCTCAATGCTCATAATATACAAATTGAGACGTATAACGGATAAAGTTTTCAACTTAAATTTGGCAGAGCTTTAGGAAGTATTCTTCTTCAGGTAAAACATTTTTTTATATTATTGTTATAAAACTCTTTATTCGGCGAGGTTAGGCCCATGTGGGCCTCCCTTACACCTAACCTCTGAAGTCGTATATGTTATGGTTATGGAATAACAGAAATTTAAAAAAATTAGAGGGGATGAAGTACATGAAGAACATATGTTGTAAACCAGGAGATTATTAATAGTAATTTAAGACTGAGACATGAATGAATGAGGGACGAAAGAATGCGCGTGAAAGAATTGTATTACTTTGGTTTGTATTATGAGGAGGATGTGTGAAACCATAATGATGGAGATGGTATACGACGATTGCAAGTTACCCGAAAGTACATACATACTAGTTACACCTAGAAAAAGGGTACTAAATGTGTTTGATGAATTATTTTAGTAAATGGACTGGTAATTCGGAATAATAAAAGGAAATAAGAGTAAAGATATATGTGTTTCCCCCTACCACACGCTGCACAGTGGGCTGAAATCGGAAAAAGCCGGACAAAAGTCCAAAATGGCTTTTTTTGAGATACAGACCTGAAACTTTGCATGTATATACAGAAATGATTGCTGATCATGGAATGGTAAGTCATTTCTCATATATCCCATCCGTTACGTAGCTACTGA
>KZ308482.1:828607-852740 GCA_000376725.2 Ladona fulva | reverse complement strand
ACTCATCCATACCTTAAAATTCTCTTCCCGTAAATTTATTTCACGGAAGGTACAAATAAATTGCCCATAGCTTTACAATTTGTTTATATAATTGAAAATGAAAAATTTTCTATGTTAACTTTAACTGTCGTGATATTAATAATACTACTTGAACCTCACCACGTCAAAATGTAATCTGGGTAAATTTTATTATTTTTTATATTTATTCCATTTTTCTCTCATCTGAGGAACGACTTCCGCAAAATTTCTGAACAGAATAGCAACAGATTTCTTGAAAAACTTACCCAGATTACGTATTAATGTGGTGAGGTTCGAGCACATATATATGTATATATATTCGCACCCGCTCTCCAGATTATGTACGAACATAGTGAGCATAAATTGAAATTCCAAGGAGGGAAACTTGAATACTTAGGCTATGCTCCATGGAAAAAGATTCATCTAACGTATTCCGAAGTAAGATATTGGGTTAAAATTTTCAAAATGCGTTATATATGCTACCCCACACCATTCACCAAGGGAAGTAACTTCGAATGTTCCCTTTTTAACCGCATCTTTCTCTTCAAGCTGATTAGACGGAATTTTAATGATTACGAAGATAATTACATTATTGGCAGAAGCTTAAGCTACTACGTGTTTATTTCTAAAATCTTCGTGGACATTTACATTTTACAATTTATACTGCGGGTACTTTTACTCTCGGATGTCTCGAAACAATCAAAGAGATCTTTTTATAATTTCTTTTTCTTTATCTGAAGTACATTATCATCGGTTCTGGGTTCAAATCCCGGTGGCGGCTGACGTGCTTAATAACCTTAGCTGTCGAAGCACTTAAAAATTACTACAGCTTTATCGAAAGTACAATATGTTTCTACTACTTCGTGCTTTGCATTTATGGATTGAGAGGTGATATTTTGACGGACGTACCAGTGTTCACAGCTATGCTCTCTTCGCAGGTGATTTTTTTCGCGGAACCAATGTCTGGCAGACAAATCGATCAATGAAGGCGGGTTCTCAGAATCAAGAGCTGTTGCCTCTCCTCCACCGTTAGCCTATTCATGTCTACCGATTCGTTAATTAGGAAGAGTCGGCATCCTTATGAAGGAAAGGGGAAATTTTATTCACGTTACTTATTCTTGCCAAAAGGTCGGATGCACAGATGTGTTTCGCTAGCTAAACATGTCGCCAATGTGTGCTGTAAATTGTACGAGAAGTTTTATTTCCTCTCAGTAATTTAAAATTTACCTATTTATGAAATCTGAATGACACTAAACTACATAAATTGAAAATTAACGTTATAGATACTTAGTAAATTAAAAGAAAAGTAAAAATATGAATTAAAAAACTGAAAAACTAGAGTATCTCCAACCAAATTTATAACCGGTAGCTGATATAGGGAAAGCAGTAATTCCAAAATAAGAACTACCATAATATCGGGATGTAATTCATTTCCCGGCTGGAATATCATATCCAGTAAGAAAAATGTCTGTGCATTAAAGTTATCCCGACCCACTGTGCGTCTAACGATAAGTACATTTATTCTTCAAAGATGATAGAAACTTTCTACGCAAAATCGTTATAAGCCAAAATATGATAGAAACTTTCTACGCAAAATCGCTATAAGCCAAAAGTTCCCATGAAATATATAGAAGAGGATAAGTAAAGAGTAGGTATAACTTATGAAATCCTCCACATAAAAGTTGAACGTGTCTAAATTGATATAAGATAATAATGTCTTACCGATGTCATATAAATTCAAGCGAATTGTCGATAAAATCATTATCACCATTACTTATTACATATAAATCTCTAGATATACAAAACTGATAAGATACAACACCATTTTTTTTGTTCAATATGTATAAATTCTGTCATCATATGTCAAATAATGAACAAATGGAAGTTCTTAGAAAAATCCGGAAATTTCTAACAAGACAAATCCCATGTAACATCCAAGGAAATAAATGGTAAATACGAGTGCATTCGTTTTTTTTCAAATTCAATTAGAATTTCTATGCACTACTGCAAATATATCATAAAAGTCTCAGATATTTATTTGAATTCCACTGAGCTTTTATGTTTCCGCAGAAAAACACGTGCGAAGGAATAACATTTTATCTCCACTTATTTTTCGGATATTTCAATTAGTAATTTAAAATCTGAGGCGCAATATTTATGAACTGCATGATTATCACTCGGAAGAATTTCTACAAATTATATTTCCGAAATTATAATAAATGAGTAATGCTTTCATTCCTAGCAATGAAGACTCTAATGGCGAATTGGAAAGTGACTTTCTCAGTTTAATGGCTCAGGAAATAACAAATTCATGCGTTACTTATCAGTTGCTTTTATCGTTCTACTAACAAAGACTAACGATCTAATCTACCTAGCGGATATAGCATTTCTTGTTGAGCTGCACGTGAGTATATTATCATTTTTTTCTTCTAGTCGTTCGAGAATTCCTAACAATCCTCCCGAGGATTAATAACTTTTTCCTCCTTTCTTTATCATTTCCTCTTCCTTAAATTCGCAATTTAAGGAAGTAATATAAACTTTAAGGTCTAAGATATCCATAAATGCTCGTTTGTCTGCCTCTTTGTGGTACAAACATATGAAAAACTTTACGTTGACTATCGCAGGGAAAATCACCCCATTAACGTCAGTTTCCAGACATTTTGTCAAAGGGTCAACAATGTGTGCCAACGACTGAACGAAGTTTACGTTCCACTTCTTAGTGAACATGTACAAACCCCAAAAAATCAACCCAACCTAACACCAATCATCACTATTATTTGAGCCGATAGACATGAACAGTTTCTACATAACACTTACATGCCTATGTTATGTTGGTTAGGTCTTCCAAAATATTCAGTTTAATGGCCACTCTTATTAGTAAGAAATTGATAGAGCTACATCCTAGCAGTACATCACGTCAATAAATAGGGCTAAATCCGCCGGTTAATGCTTCGTTAGCTAGCGCGAGAAGTTTTTTTTTATTTTGTTGATGACAGTAATGATTTTCCCGGGGACCCTGGAATTGCCTTGGTTGCGGCGACCTCCTTACAAAACCGTCGTCTGGGGAAAAGGGTGGGGTTATACTCTAGCATCTCCTGCAAGGAATTTTTCTGTGGTGTTTTATGCACATTTTAACGGGTTTCTTGCACTCTCTTTGATTCGCCTTTCGCTTAAAAAGAAAAGAAGGTTATCCATAATTTCTGCCGAATCTCCGGGAAGATTGAAACTTACATCTTACTGAAAATTTGACTGTCACTTTGAATGTCACTGGCATCATCTTGCACCCGAAAATTTTCAAAATGTTGCTCATTTTGGGCATAAAAAAAGCTTATGAGCAAAATGCGGGGATAGGAACATCACCTCCTTAGTTTTGTCACTGAATAATAATCTAGTTTATAAAAATTACCGTATCTGACAAGCTTAGCTCAGATGATATCTCAAAAGTTAAGAATTTTCATTCCAATAAAGTAGTAATCTGAAATTTTGAGAATGCTCTCCAAGGAATAAAGGAAGCCTTGATCCAGAAAGAACAAGATGATGAACCAAACCAGGAAACATATTTCTGAAAGAGATATGAAGAGAAAGCAACCTCATCAAAAAGAATTTGACCGCTGGGAATTTAGGTACGCATTAAAACACATCTGGAAGGAAATGGCGCAGTATATATTACTGATCTACAAATTGTTATTTAGTACGTAGGACCATATAAGAGTGGATCATTTAACAGTGGTGCTGCTTCTCCTATTTGATGTTCTGTTTGTCCTATTAGAATATGCCCTCAGTAGACTGGCTTCCACGAGAGATAGAAGATGAAGAAGTTATATGCGGTATAAAATGCCACGCCCTTATTTGTTAACTAAGCTGCAAAAAAACAGAAATAGTGATTTAGATAAATCTTTCCTACTTTGCGGAACTTAAAAGAAGGGGGAAATACTGAGCTTCTAGAGCTATAGATAAATTCATCTAGTACACCCATTAGATTGGAAAGATGGCGTCTTTACGATAAGCATCTTAATAATTTACGAAATCGGTTAATAAATTAGTCGTATCTGGTATTGATATTTCTAGAATTTGAAACAAGTTTTCCAAATATCATTTTCGCGAAATCCGGAAGGTCTACGAGACGAAGTCCCGTCCGCATTTTCTTACCGAACATGAAGTAAAACCTGTGTTCATCAAAAATGATCTGATTCGATCTTGAAAAATGGTATTCCGTCAAATAAAAGCGTGAAAGAACTTCTAAAATACTCCGTACGTATATATATATTCGCACNTTAAGGATAAAGAATGTCGTACAATATATATATATCGAATAATTAAAATTTGATTGTATCGGTAATTACTTAAATTTTTGGATCGAGTATTGATTTTATCGGTATCTTCGCGATTTCAACAATGAAAAATTCGTTATTTATAGATTCAATAAAACGGTGATAATCTAAGGACTAACAGCGCCGTAAGGTCGACATTTAAATAACATAAATGCGAACATTTTCGAAATTTAAGTTAAACGTATAATGTGCTACAGCCCTCGAAAATAGATCCAAAACTCACGAAACAAATATTTTTTCCGTGAAGGTTACCACAACATTAATCAGAGCCAGTGATTTTAAAACACCGAAGACAGATACACACATGGCAGTACAACATATAACATGCCGTACAAGAGTGCATGCTGAGGTTATTTCCAATAGGGTAATCTTTTATGAAACGACAACGACAGAAGAAGACATTGAGGGAGATAGAGGAAAAGTTTCCTTGCAGTAATAATACGTACCACACAAACATTTAAACATTTATTCTGTTTATTGAAACGTGGCGACGTTAAAAATCGTATTTACATGCACGTAATACCTTAAGACTGCTTCTGCTTCTATGAAATATGCCGTAATGTTGAACTGAGTGAGAGTCACGACAGTAGACGCAACAGCTAAAACGCAAAGTTGCCTAACGTCACACCGACTGCGGAGTTGTGACGGGAAAGATCTATGCGCGCGTGCCTGGACCGCTTCAAGGAGGGAGAATCAATGGTGGAGGGAGAAAGATCGTGAATCTGCCCAGTAATACGCTCCCGTAAAGCGAACATTAGGCTATTTGGTAGTGTTACGCGTGGGTTTAATTTTAGTAATGTAAAAATACGACTTCCATTGAAAAGCTATTTATTGCGGATGAAAATGTGGAAATATTTCAGTATTTGTGTATATTTTTATACCCGGTATTTGTAAATATTTGGATATATAAGAATGATAAAATCTGCACTATTTGATATGTACCTTTACCTATTGCAGTTATTGATCCGTCCGAATACGTAGGGGTAACTGCATTTTTTAATGCAATATTTTCATTCAGGGCGATATGAAACTTTATATTCGTATTTATGAATGTGTGAAACAATGTTTGGCTCCAATGTGGTAGCCGGAAGAACAAATTGCGATTTTCGTCTCTGTTGGTTGTATTNGGGCTCAGAGACGTTTATAAATAATTGATAACTTATATTTCTTTGAATTTCAGCAAAAAAGATAGACTTTTTTGAAATCTTAACAAAATATATGAATTATTACAGAATTAGCGTGTGCTACTTTCGATGCACTAAGTAATTTTTTAGAGTATGATTTGTTTAATCAAAATACGGTGTAATATTATAACTGAAATTTTTATCATAGTCTCGTTGATATATTTCATATGATATAGCTACAAGTAAAGATAGCGTAGATGAATGTTTTAGTAAGGTAAAGCCTTTATAAATCATTGAGTATTATTCAACTCTCATCCTTCCTTGTCAATTACTTTGATGATTCAGCGAACTAATAATTTGGGGTCATCCGTAAATGATATTACTGTGTTTTAGGATTTTTGAACCTCTCTCTGTCGCTAAGTTTCCGATGGAGCGTCATACCCTATGTGGCTAAGTGTCACAGACCCCCCTTGAGGGAGTCATCATTTAAGGACGGCCTTTTTTAATTTAAATTAGAAAGTTTTACGATATGAATACTTCTAACGCATGAGTTCACGGGAAAACGTACAAATGGCAATAAAAGTCAAATTGGTTTGCGGGTTGCATAAGATCGAGGGGCTGAATTTATCTAGACGAGAGGATCGGTTTTATGTGGAAGAGACTTAACACGAAAATAATATGAAGAGTAAATGAAATCTATACTCATATGATGAAAATGATTTAAAAAGTGCGTGATTTTAGGACTGATCAAATATAATATCTCTACGAAAACAGATTCCAAAAAGAAGCCCAATATGTGAAAAGCCATGAGAGCGTTGGCCTGTGTTGTTAAATGAAGAATTCCCTTTCCCTAGAAATTGCTAAAATTAGCTCACTATCTTTTGGATTATTAAATTATTTATGATAGCATAAAATCCCCTGTTTCTCGCAAACTCACCCAGGAATTTAGTGGAGTGTGGTAGTTAGGGTTTCTTGAAATAATATACAGACCAAAATATTGTATTTTCCTTAAGCTATAAACATTTTCCTTGCGCTGGGTAGCGAAACGGAAGGCATTTTTCACCTCCGCTGTTCTCTAAACTCAATTTCATGCTTCGCTGGAAATGGGGGAGACTTCTTTATCTCTCCTTTCCCATTCTCTTTCCTTCTTTCCGGGATGTTTATCTTTTCAGCAAAATCACATGCCGATAACTCAGTGTTTAACTGCGTAGCTTTCTCGACTTCCACTTACGAAGCAGTTGTCGAAATTCCTCGAAAATCGTTTTACAAAAGGGTGTGAAGGAATTTTGAAAAGAAGTAAGAGAAATAAATAAAGAAGAAAGTAATGCAAGTAAAATAAGTTTATGTATCCGTTATGAATTTTTATATGATTCTGTTACTATATCACGGGAATTTCGAGCAGCATTTTTGAGAGTAAAATAAAAACACCTATCTCTACTTATCTTCAGATGGCGTCTTACCAAAAATCCGAGTCCTATTCTAAAACGTATAAGTGATGTTTCTTACAAAAGAAATCGTTGATATTCATTGAGTCGATTATGCCAAGAATTCTCAATTGTAATCAACACTTGTCCAAATAGACTTCGAAACGAGAGAATTCAGTAGTCCCTTAAGAAAATAAAGAAACCATGTTTTTGGAATCCGATCTGTATGCTGGATAGGTCAATAATTCACGCTCGCAGCATCCTTAGAAAGCATAAACAGTGATGACTCATAGTCATGATGACTTTAAGAAGTCAGTTGAATTTAATTGCTCGAGTTCATTTTCAGATATGACAACTAGCAACGAAGAGAAGATCGCTGTGCTTACCATTAGAGAGACAAATGTCAGATTTAAGTTTTGGATGTTTGGAATACACAAAAAATATAAATGACCTAGTAACTGCAGTAACTCGAGGAAAGAAATTTAGCTCACTCGAAAAAGTGTTTAAGGATAAAGAATGTCGTACATGAAATTCAAAGCGTTATGCAGAATTCTATATATACACTTGAGCTATAACATGAAATCAGTTCAGATATCCTTACTATCATTCCCAAGGTTGAAAAAGCTTCTGTAAATCATTATACACATTTTGAATGAGTCATCCTTCTCTTTCTCTCTCTCAACAATTTCCTCTCCCTCCCAATATTTCTTGGAGCTTTTTCAACTAGCTCTTCCCTTTCCATTCTTTCCTCTTTATAGTGGGACTTAAAGGATGTTTTCTTTCCCTGATGTGTTTTTCCCAAATTTCCAAACTTCATTTTTAGCAGTCTCATTCCAATTCTTTCATAAAACCATTTCCTCTCTATCATTCTATTATTTAAATATCTTGTGTTTATGATGCATATAAAAAACATTTTCTGGTAAATTTTGCTATTTTATGTTAAATATTTTTTAGTCCTTTTAGATTTCTTATTAACGTTCTAATTTTTAATTTTGCCGTAATTTCTTCCTAGAGTTTTTCCTACATCATTTCGTGTCTTTCGACTTCAGTTATTTAAGTTACGTTAGTTAAGTTTTCTTCCAAAAATCAGTCTTCTAGGTTAAAAATGCGCACAATTCTTTTATTTTACAATTATGCACAATTAACCATCAGAGATGAAATTGATTTTCCTTTTTCTTATTTTAACACATTAATCTCGTCGGCCTTGCTGGTACATTCTTCCATATTGAAAAAACCACCGGGATTTCTTTAAAGGCTTTGACTTATTTACCGACAGTCTCATCACCTCTCAATTTTTTATACCAATAATCTCACCTTAGTTAGATGTAAGAAGAGACTTGTTAGTCTCAATCTCGCCCTGAATAAAGTCCTTTATTATTATTATTTAAACACGACGGGTTTCATTACAGATGGGCCATCATAAAGTGAGTAAATTACACACAAGATGGCATGGTAATAGTTAAGGGAAGTCTGCCGCAATCGATTTTATTTTATCACCGAACAAATATTCCATTCTCGTATTAGGTTATCTCTAATTCTATACTCTAAATGTTTGCCAATCTTTAATTTCAATCATAATATTTCCCTGATAAGTCNATTCGTTTTTCTATATAAAGATAAATGAGAATTTTGTTGAAAGCCTTTCAGCCTTTCATTGTTTGATTATGCAATTTCAATGATCAGGTAGCGATAAGAAAACAATTCCTAGGAAACGATTAATTGGATGTTTGAAAAATGGTAGCTAACAATGGCCAAAACGAAAGATATTGATTTACTGCACTGCTGCAATCCAAGTTTATTAATAAAGGAACCTATGGAAGAATCTCCAAAATTGGGGTGTCTAGAACCTCGTTTTAGCATCGGTTTTCCTTTCATTCTGATCGTGTAAAATGATATTTCCAGAAATTCATCCGGTGACAATGTATAGCTATTTATGTCTAGCGTCAACCTCCCGTTATATTAAAAAATAACGGGTGTAGAATCCCTGCGGGAAGGTCCCAGCAAGTGATTATTCATCTTTAAAAATGATATAACGTCCATTTCTGACGTCCATAAATGGTGAGACCCTCAGCGCCTAGAGCGCTTAATGGTAAATCCGTCCCTGATTAAGAAGTGTGTCAAGAAAGAGAGGAATGAAAAATAAAGCAAAGTCAAAGGAAATACCTCTTGAATAATCTTAGGTTCACCTCTTTCAGGCTGAATGAGGATCTAGTAAAATTCTTAGTGACAATATCATATCAAAATTATTGATATTGTCTACAGCGATAAAGGTAAGTTTTTGGTAAATCCATTTCAAAACAACAGAAAAACGCGAAGAATATATTCCTTTGATTCCTAAAAAAATCAGGATTTTAGCAAAATGTGTTATATCATCACCTTGTCAATAAAATGATACATTTATGTCTTCCACGACATAGACATAGGTTATATTCTTCCACACTAAAAGAATGATAATATAAAATCAAAATATCTTCATTGATTTTTCTCTCTCTTACAGGGATCACTACGAGAAATCGAGGATGGATCAAAAACCTGGCACAGGAAAATCCATCTTCATCGGTGGCACGTTATCCATTGTGCAAGATTTGAATTTGCCTTAGGCTCCCACCAATTGGGGGCCTGAGATAAATTGGTTGGCTATTCTAACAGTTAGGATTGCCAACCTTCCCGAATTTCGACAATCATTTTTAAATTCTCCCGTCTCTAGGATTGATCCGTTTTCCTCACCAATGACCAATGGTAAGGACGGCGTTAGATTGGTGGAATTGTCCCTGAAAGGTACTCAGTACTACAAAAGGAGTGCAAGTGCAGTTCTGAACGATCCTCTAAATCAGTGTTTCTTAAACTTCAGTGGGCGGTTCTTAAACTACGTTTTGCTCATTTTTTGTTTTTTTGGACACCCACAGTTTGTGCCCCCACAGACATATTAAGGTTTTATTTATATTTCATATCCTATTACATAGATATAAATGACTAAGTTAATTTTAGTATTAAAATACCTCAATTGATTATATTAACAGGCAGATACAACACAATTACAAAAAATGGAGATTTTGAGCACTACGTCAATTAGGGCAAACAAACATTTATACTATCGATATCGGAAGGCGTGACTTCGTGGAAAGAAATTGCAGAATAAAATAAACTTTGTACTTTTCCACAGAGACTTTAATTCGCTACCGGTTTCTTAATCGTACTTACATCTTCAGGCACAGAAAAAAANATATAGAAAGGGTAATCTCCTCCAAATAATGGATTTCTTGTCAGCGGACAGGAGTCCGGGGGTGATATTCTCGGAGGCTCGTTTCCTGAGTTTCCTTTTTAGGAGTTTGTGGACGAGGGCCGTGCTGTAACCGTTGGACTGAGCTTTGAATTTTATTGTATTTAATTCCTTAGTGAATTTATCTGGGGGAGGGGGATTACTATTAGACGATGTAACATCGAATGTAGAACCGCATGCTTTTGGGAATAGTGGTGGAAGGAGTAATTCGGGATGATCTGATCGGTATATTCAGGATTTCTGTATATTTCCAATGTTGGTTTGCCATCCTTCATATATATGGTGATATCGAGGAAATTTAAGAGACAGTTTGTCCCTATTTCCATGGTGAAGTTCAAGTTAGGATGGAGGGAGTTTAATAGATTTAAAAACATATTGAGTTGCCTATAACTGCCTCCCCAGATACAATATGTCGTCTACATATATTCGCCAATAAAGGGCGTGCTTTACCAAACTATTACCGTAACTGAATAGTTTTTCTTCTAAGTTGTTCATATCTTAGCGGACATCGGTTTAGGTTTTCGAGGACTCTAGTTTAGGAACCGCTGCTCTAAACCATGGATTAACAAACGTGCGTGCCATACCGCAATACTGTTTTAATGAGAATGCATTTCATGATCAGAACAATAACTCTGTTTTGGCTACGGGATACTGTGCCTGTGGTATGACTTGTGTCACACTAGACATAGATCTCTCTGTGATTGTGTAGTAGACAAGAATAAAATTTAGGCTCAAGTAAACTCAGATGGGGCTCCCGATAGCCAAGTGGGCAACGCGTTCGACTTCGGTGAAAGCGGTCCCGGGTTCGATCCCGGTGGGGGCCTACGTGCGAAATGACCTCAGCTGTCGAAGCACTTTTAACAATACTATACTAAACTCAGATATCAACGAATCTTTCATATGGACAAAATATTCATTTCGTAATTACTTCAAGTATTGAAGCAATGTGAGTGGTGTAAGTGTATCAATTCCTAGGTTACTTGTATGCTTAATACTAAATGCATAGAATTAGTTTAGGATTTCAGATAACCTCAATAAAGGACACACAAGTCATTGCATACTCTTTTTCTTTTCGTAATATTTCCCTTCGTTACCCTAATGGCTTTAAGCTGAAAGTTAATTACTTATTGTCCTTCATTAATGAATAATGAATCCTTCATGGAATATTTTTCGTTTGTCTTTTGGTAAAGGATAGAGGAAAATGTATCTTTCATTTACTTTTGCCTCGCACTTATTCATGGCTGTGGTGATATGAAAGCTACTGATGAGTATGCTGAATAACGATATTAATTAAGGTCTCTCCTTTTTGAATGCTACGAAAAGTGCTACTCGTAGAGTCATTATACTACACTTGCGTGAAGTTGCTCCCCTTATAGCATTCTGTCTCAGTGAGGAGAGCAATGGCAAACTAATTCACTCCTCATTTTGCATAGTCTCCTCGGCCCCCTCTCCAAAGCTTTTCGTAGCTAATAGTGGAGGGGATGAGGTTCAAACCAGCCCTCGGGCTTAAGACGGTAGAAACAGACAGACCTTCTTCATGAGTGACACAAAATCGTCAACAGGTAAGCTTCTGCTTCTGCTGAAGATTTAAATTCTGTTGAATATTTAAAAAAATGCTGATTTATTAATGCTGGGCTAATGTATCTTAGATTTTTTTACTGCATTATTTCCTGATTAAACAGCTGATAATTTAAGTGGTGCATAAGTACTTGATTAGAAAACTCGAATTCGTTAAGCGTAAAGATGCTGACGTTACGGTAAAAGAGAAAAAGCTATTAAATTATTGTGTCATTCAGCAAAGTTTAATCTTTAGTTGCATTCTTTATCTATAATGCCTAATACATATCAGGAAAGGCAACTAAATGATCTCACCACATCCGGCTGGAGACGCAGGCGCCGGGTGGTCACCCGGGACGCCGTGGTTAAGGGGGCGCATGGCGTCCGACGTTCGTCGAAGCTTTGGTGATCAATGTTTTCCTAATATCAATGCAATACAACATTTGATGAAAAAATGAAAATGTTCTTTCTTTTTTATCATACAACTCATACCCGTACGACCAATAAATATTAATAAAGAAGCATATTCACAGTTTTCTTCCAATGGCATCTTCAAAGTGTAAGATTAGGGTAGGGAAAAATCCTTCGCATTTTGTGGAACGGAATCCATTTGGTCTTGTTGATAAACGAAAACCTCACTGTTCTACCAGGATTTCAACCAATGCAATGATTACTGGCGTTGCCTAGCTACTTCTTATGGTTTGGATGGCCTACTGATTATCACAAGAATATCCAGAAAAAGTGATGCTACCGCAGGTATTTGAATGCATGAGACAATATTATTGACTGCAATTGCAAACAGTGTCACACTTAAGATTCAGCCTTGGGGGACACCATTCTCCTGTGTAAAAGACCTCAAAAGTGGTCTTGCCTATATGGATCCTAAAAACGCGGTTTTCTAAAAAAATTGATAAAAATTCTTAAATGTTCCTTGATGTTCCAGATTTGAAGGGTTAGTAATGTTTAGGTTATAATATATATAATAATTAGGTCATATCATAAGCCTTTTAAATATCGAAAATCACACCAATTGCATGCCATTTTTGGAGGAATGACTCTATCGATCCTAACTAAATGATCTATTGTAGATCTGCTGTGTCTGAAGACATTCTATATGTTGAACTTTTTGCATCTGGAAATACTATAGCCGCCTTTTCTTGAACATCTTTTCTGTCAACTTGCACATACAGCTCGTGAGGCTTGTAGGGCTGTAATCTGAAGTATGGCTGCAGTCTCTGCCTTATTTTGAAATAGGTATTATGACCGATTAATGCCATGAATTTGGGAAAATATCCTCCGACCAGAGTTTATTGATAGTTTGAACTACGTCTGATATTGTAGCTTCAGGTAGATTCCTGTAATATTGGTCTATTATTGGGTTGATTTTTATATTTTATTAAAAGTAGTTTCTAAATTCTCATGTTAAGACTACCGAAACTAAAATTTTGAAGCTGGTAAATTTAAAAATAAATAAATTGGATCGTTGTCTCAAAACAGTTTGAATTACTTTCGTGGACTTTATTGACAATTTATAGACAGTGTTTGCAGCGTCACAAGTTAATGAACATTTGCATTTAAATTATTTCTATCGTTGAAATCTCCGTATCTTACAATATACTCTTCCACAGAGTTTTTATATCAAACGAAGACAAGAGAAACATTACCAGAACCATGATTTAAACTGAAACAGTCCTGTCAAATGGAACGTATGGTACGCCTTAGCAGATCAGGCATCTGGCTTCCTCTAGATCTCCATCACGGTTTTTTTCAATCGAGAAGTCTGGTTTCTAAACGTCAGTTGAGTACCACAAATAAATAAGGACGCCTTTTAGGAATACTGATTGGATGCCCTCATTGTATTTTAGAGGGAAATGAACGCGGCGTTGTGCATATTCAAAGACAGAATTATCCCCGTGTACTTGAATAACGTAATATATGGATAACTTTTGCTGCGATTAAAGAAATTCTGAAGGCTTTCTAGAGTAGTTAATCGTTCGTTATTTTGGAATGATTTCTCTGGTCCTTCCTTACGCTGAGTAATTTTTAACAGGAGATAATTCTACCAATATTAGGGTGATATACCGACTTTCACATTTCAGGTTGTATGAGGCTGTTTCTCAGGTTCATCTTTACAAGAACTAGAAAATTATCGGACGTAAATAACGATTGACTAATTATTTTTATGATAAAATAAGAATATGTTATGAATGAGACTATGAAAATCCAACCAAAATTTAAGAAGTATGATCTTATTTGACAAAGCAATTTTTTATTTTACTTTGATCTAGGTATTAGAGTTGAGATTTATTCTGCAGTTGAAAATTATGAAATGGCAAAATGGATAGTAACTTTTACACCTGCTCTTTAGACGCAAAACGGACAAAATGTGTTCGCACATTTCAGCGCTTCACCATACCCTCTTGGTGCAATATTCATGTCTAGTACAACACCGCAGGGGATCTAGTAATTCAAATTACTTATGAATTATGGAAAGTAATCGCCATTATTATATAAATATAAAATCCCAAATCAATCAAATGTCTTAAATAAAGTGGCGTTTTTGACGCTTAATTTTTGGGCCCGCCACAGATATCAAGAGGTTGGCTGATGTAATAAATACCAAATCAGCCAGCATCCTGATTAATATGGATAGATATGTGAATTAAGATGTAGCTGTCCGACCGAATTCAGCCATTAATGCCATCTAGTTGTCATGGTATTACTTGGCCTAAATTATGAATATATTTTATTTAAGAACCGTAAAATAGCTAGCAATTACAGAAAGCTGTGTATGAATCGTACTTATGTTTTAGTGACGATCTCTGTCATCGAGATTTGTTTGTTTGAAATAAGATTATTCGATCAAATATTAAGAAAGGGAATTGTATTATTTTTCCTACATCGATCAGTGAGCAGCAAAGAAAATATGTAGATAAAGAAAATGGAAATAGGACAAAAACATGCAAACCTAAGGTAATTTCTCAACCCATTCGGCTCGAACTATGCCGTGTTACGGGGTTGCGTTTACTCTGATTACCGATATTCAGTAAATTATTGCAGCGAACTAACGATAAGATCCATTCACACAAACCCCGTAGCATTATTTTGTTTTTCCACTTTCTGAGGTACCACGAAAAATCTCATCGAAATACTTGGACCAAAGTGAGCCACTGTTTGTTACACACACTTGTCCTAGAATAATTCTTATTGTCTGCCATATATTTGCGAAATGCTTCACTTTGAATGGCGGAGCGAGCGATCCCAGGTACCACAAACATTGGTACTTACATTTTGGAATTATACGAGACCTAAACCGCCCTCTGTATCCCCTGAAAGACATTACACGGGGTAGTAGAAATATGGAAATTTTGTCGGGGGCTCCACATGTAACTCTAAGGACTCCTCGCCGGAGAGCTCCTAGAGGACCTTAGAACACTCTAAAGCAAAACTGACCAAAAAATAAGCGATTATCCCACTTACCGGGCGGACGCTCTTACTCATTGAGCTACCTCGCTGAAAAATCTCTCTCCGTTTACCAGCTTATTTCACATTTATATCGCATAAAGAATATGGGGATGTGGTGGTATATTGATAGAAATGAGTAAAGAAGTTGCTTGCATTCTATGATAACATGTGAATAAGAGTCATGGTAAGTAAAGCTCATTTTGATTACTATAAATATTCCTTTATCAATGTAAATTTTATTTTATAATGTTTTCATTAATATATATTAATAAAGTAATAATGAGACGGACCCCAACTTTGGAGCTGGAAACTGACCCTTCATTACACCGTTTCGACTACGAGGATTGAAGATAGAGGTAAGAAGCGCGCAGCTTGTTTACGTGAAAGTGATGGATAGTAAGAGTGAATTGCGAAAATCATTTATGACGCTTTTAATATATTTCCCGTCATACAAAAATCACTTTTACTGTATCTGAAATTATTCTACGTACGATTCTTCAGGTCATGCTTTGGTGCAAAGGTCTGCGACAAAGGCAGTATGAAGTGCTCTGTAGCATCCGTACCTAATATCTCATTTTCTCCGGCAAAAATTTCGGAATCTTTCAATGTATCGAATCTTCAATCTTCGATGTGCATTTAGCATATATTATATTAGAACGAATATTACTGGATTCGAAACCATTTAAGAGGAGTTACTTTATAAATAACCTTAGTCGAGGGAAATTCAGTTTTCCAACTTGATACAAACAAGATGCAAACAGGCCACACAGTTTCGGGAATTCTTCAGAAAAGCAACAAAGCTCTATGATTTATTTTAAATTGGAAGGGATGTTATCGGTCACGTGCGCAGTATCTTATCGCCAATTTCTCATCCAATTACGCAGTTGAGACCAAACGGATATGTGTCTCATTGTTTCTGGAAACAGTAACTTGTTTATACCCTAACCTCACGTACTCGATAAGCTCTATTGGTAACTGCGTTCAAGGGGAAGATAAATTCTCGGAGTTATATCTAATAATGATTCTTGCTAGACGCAAAAAGGGGAAGGAGTGAGAACACTTGGATCATGATTGCGATTTGAGCAGTCGCAATTTTCACAGCACACCAGAAGCAAGTAAGTAGGTGGCATCGAATATATTTTTATACAAAGTAAAATTTCACGATTTCTTTCACGACTCTCCTCCTTTGCATCTGTGATCGTTTAAAAAAATCGACAAATTTCAGGATTAATTTGATAATGAAGTTCATCATAAAAAACAGTTCCCAATCAGAAGATGACTCGAAGACTTCAAGAACTCAAGAACTGAACACTGCGAGACGACAGATAGAACTCAGGATTAAGTTCCCCTAAGAAAGGCATATGTACAGGGCCATGCCGAGCAATTTTTCTACATAATGCTACATGTCATACGCCGCCTTTCATTTTGCTTGATTTTAGCCGCAATAATTAGAAAAAAATGTAGTAATAAGCGTCTCTAAATTTATATTTTCCTAATCTTTTTAGAAAATCGTTATTTTTTCGAAATGAAACATCAAATATTAAGAAAATGAAGATCTCTATTTGGTCTTAACATTCAACTTGGCGCGCCCCTTGCGGGAGGTGCTTGAGGCGGTTGTCTCGCTGACTCACCCACCGGTCTTGGTAACCATTCCTTCACAGCACAAGAAGCAGTACAATTTCAAGGGATTCCTCTGGATTTCTGCTCGGAATACATTTGCATAAGTGAGTAAACTGGTATCATTAGGAGAAAAAAACAGGACTAATGAAGTAAACAGAAGAATTAAAGTTAACTGGCGCTTATTCATAAGGAACGCAAAAACGTAACTTTGAAATAAAATTCCTATCACTTTCTTTTAGCAATATAGTTTAGCTGTCTTAAAATATAGGATAAGAACTTGGATGTGAAATGCAGCGACTCCAGAGAACTTCAGGGTGTATCGAACCCTCTATCCTTAGAATCACAAGAAGAGACGGAAAACGCAACACCTGTCTAAGGATGATGGCAGAAGTGAGGCGCATTGTAAATGAAGTAGGATCAGTGAAATGGATATGGGCAGGTCATGTGGCGAGAAGAAATGGCAACCATTGGACATCATTCCTCAATGGAAAGATCTGCAGATGCTAAGAAGAATATCGAAGAACAGATGCATCAGAGACATAATCAATGACTAATGAAGATGATGACTTTATCCTGGTAGCACTTGCGAGTGTTTGGAGTACCACATAAAACGCTTGATGAAGACACCTCATTCCAAGTGATTGATTAAGGAATAGACAGAGGATGTTTTCAAGGTAAGAGTGGTGTAAACTGGATTCTAAAACTAAAATCAGGTGTGTGAACTGTATCAGATAGTATTTCTTGTGGTACTCGATAAGGTATATAAAGAAGTTACAAGGAAACGAAGAAGCGTACATAGACATTTAATGGAGAAAATCTACTCTGCTGACCATGTGTTTCATATCCTACATACTAACAGAATCGAATGGAGAGCTGGAAGAAAAGAGCACAAGGTCAACGAAGGAAATACCAAAGAGAAACGCCTGAACAGAAAAATCTTATAAAATCTAAACCAAAAACTAATAGAGCAGGTGTGGTTGTATTTTAGTAACATAGTTTCCAAATGGAATACAGAGGAGGCCGTAGAGCAGTTGATGCAAAGAGTGATAGGGGTGCTGCACAACTTCAGCTGATATAGAAATCAAAAGAACTGGAAAAGAGAAAAATTGAGAAATGTTTAAAGCAATTTCAATTCAGCTCAATTTTATGTTGTTCAAATACAGAGTACATCCAAAGCAATATCCAGAAAACTGAGTTTTAATCTACAGCTGTATAACAAGAAAAATGAGTATGGTTGAATATAATTCCAAAGGAAAAAGATAGGGAGAGGATGTCATCTACGCATGAATTGTAGAGATTGTTAAGAAAGAAAGTGTGACTCATATACTAGTAAACGTTTACAATTTAAATTGCATGTTAAAGTTTAAATGAGCTTTCTCAACTGTCTGACATGTCTGACCTCTCTGCGTGAATTACAGACAAAATTAATTCAGGGGTCCTATTCTTTAGAGCTAGAGGAGGAAACTGAATCAGTTTTGAGTATGTATTTCTCATTGATGAGGTGTCTAAAAGTTGGGTTATCTATAACAGGGGTGTCAAACTCATCACTGCTGTGGGCCATTTACTTACAAATCAAATTCATGTGGGCCACACTGCATCTAGTTATGATGCTACTGATTCTGCTTCTCAATGTTCACTGTTTTTATTAGTATTTATCTTCAGAAATATCAAATATATAGGAAAGCTAATATTGAATCAACATGTTTTGTTCCACTATAAAGAAGCAATAATTAAGGTGGTAGCGAAAATGTATGTCAAATATACAGAGCTAATAATGACTGTGCATATAATCATTTGTATTATTTGATAACTGAGAGACATTTTATAGAGTATACTATATTATTCTAACTTATAATACTCTATTTTATATTACAAAAATAATACTAAGAAAATAATAATACTGGGGTATCTGTTTGACAAACCTGATCTATAAAATTTTTATGGTTATTTAATATTTGAAGTAACCATTTCACCTTTAATTATCTGCATAACTTTCAAGTTTATGAATTATTTAAATGCTGTGATGATCCAACTTTTGCAATATCATTATGTTGGGCATTGATTGGTAATGCAGTACTTTAAATGTGCTTATATATTGATTAGTAAATGTAGTTCTTCTCAAAATTAAGAGAGGAATATTCAGTGGAAAATTAAGTAACATTCTTATATCTTAGGTAGCTGACTTCAGTTGGCTATATAGAAAGTGGGTAAAGATAACTGAGAGACAAAAATTTTATTGCGAATACTATACCATTCTAACTTATAATACTCTATTTTATATTACAAAAATAATACTAAGAAAATAATAATACTGGGGTATCTGTTTGACAAACCTGATCTATAAAATTTTTATGGTTATTTAATATTTGAAGTAACCATTTCACCTTTAATTATCTGCATAACTTTCAAGTTTATGAATTATTTAAATGCTGTGATGATCCAACTTTTGCAATATCATTTTGTTGGGCATTGATTGGTAATGCAGTACTTTAAAGTTGCTGATATTCTGATTAGTAAATGCAGTGCTTATTGAAAGTAAAACTGGAAGATTCAGTTGGAAAGGAAGTAATACCCTTATATATTAAGCAGCTGACTTCTGTTGGCTATATAGAAAGAGGGAAATGGATTACTTCCTTTTAAACCATAATGTTTTCAGTTACTCCTATACATATCTACCTTTCCATTAATTTATGTGCTTTTATATCCCCTATTCAATACAATTTCTTTTGTTTCCTGGTAACTTATCCTGCCCTTTAAATCATGCCCATGTCTTCTGTTTGTCTTTTCTCTTGCATTCTATATTCATTAACTTTCTATAGAAATCCCTCTCCTGTCACTGTTTGACCCATGCATTCCCTCTCCTGTAACTTAATTGATTCCGTTGTAACTCATTCTTTCCCAATCATCTCTAGCACTTTCATATTTTTTTTATTGATTCTACTGACTTTATTCATTTTATACCACACCCACATCTCAAAGGCCTCAATCATCAATCAATCATTTGATATCCTCCCTTCTTGTGGGTGTAACTCCTCACACCCATACAGCCAGATCTTCCAAACCAAGGATTTAATTAATATATTCCTGATTCCTTTATGAAAACCTCTTTTCATCAGTTCCCTTTGCTTCATAAAAAGCTTCCAGGCCAATGCTATTTTTTTAATCTCATCTGTATACATTCATACATAAAAAAAGACTCATGACACATGTAAAGGCATGTTCTAGTTATTCTCATCAATGCTGATCATTAACTTAGCTTTCTTTCCTTAGGTAAACTTCATTACCTTCATTTTCTATACATTCATATTCATTCTAAACTCCATTGCTTTATCATATAATACAATCACTACAGTTTTAAGCCACTTTTGGAATTACAAATAATACCATTATCATCTGCACATCTTTAATACCCATTTTTACCTTCCTCTTATCCTGAATGGATCCCATAGGATGTTTTCCCTACTATCTTTACAGAGTCCATTCCACTAATGTTATTCTCTGCTAAATACATCAACTTTCTAATTAAAGCATAGAGAAGAAAAATAAATTAGTTGGTCTTGGGCAGTTCAGTGCAAATAGAAACTTCAGCTAAAGAGTTTCTGGGCAGCTTAGGATGAATCTAAAATTGGTACCCTAAAATGACTGGAATGAAAGGGTAAATATTATTGCCGTAGATTGTGGTCATTAGGAGCAGGACCCTTGGTTTCCTGCTGATCCACCACATAAAATAAAGGAAACGAGCCTATCTGCAAGGCCTCCTGGGCGGGCATGGAAGTTTGCAGACATTTTAATGATTATTTTACTCTTGCAGAAATTTAGTAATTGTTGCAGCATGAAAAACATTTGTTGATCAATTTGCATACATTTCATTGTAATTTCATTTTATCTATTTCTGACAAAGCTAACAGATAAAGATCCAATCATTTCCTTGATTAAGGAAATGCCAATCACTTAGAGATTGAATGAATATTGCACTGTCTTAAACTCCAAAACCCTTGCTGAGAAATTATTAATTTATCTACTGATGTGCTTTCTCTTACTATATTTCAGTTTACTTTCATTTTCAGGAAAAATATTAGGCTTATGTTGCCATCCCATGGTGTGGGAGGATCACCCTACAGTCTTCTGTTAATGAAGGGAAAGAAAATGTTTTAATATCCACAACATATGGATGTGCACTAACCCATTGGTATTAGAACCATGGATTTCTGATATCCATTTTGTTGTGCGACTTTTTTGATTTGAGATAATTCCTTCTTGAATTCTTAATATGATAGTGATATTTTTAGAAGTCTGTTTATCATAGAATCATCAATTAAATTCCTACCACAGAGTTCAAAAAATACTATCAGACAGTTATCTTTTCAACAGATTTATGGAAATTTAGAGGAAAATAACAGAAAACAACAAAATGGATTTGACAAATCCATGGTTAATAACATTCTGAAGAAACACAGACATAAATTTAAAGTGAAACAACATGCAACCCTAATCTCAACTCAAAACAAAAAACATATCTTCATAAAATTACCCTATGCACAAGGGACAAGTGACAAATTGAAGCATATTTTCTCAAAATTCAACCTTAGCCCTGTATTTGTCAACAACAACAAACTATCCAACCTCCTCCAAAATCCAAAAGACAACAACCCATCAAACCAACAATTCAAACAATAGCCCCTTAATAATCAGTCTAATGTTAAAAACACAAATCATCTGATAGACCTTCTTAAGAACGTGCCTACACATGAATATCACATACTGGTTTCCTTTGATGTTATGTCTCTTTTTCCCAGCATCCCCTTAGAAACTACTTATCAATTTCTTGAAGAATTGTTACCAGAACAAAACCTCTTCCCAGAATTAATCAAAGAATACATTCTCTTAACAAAAACATGTATGAACCAAAATTTCTTCCAAATTAAAGGAAATTTTTACCACACCCACAATGGGGAATTGTCTATCACCGCACCTCTCCAACTTATTCATGACTTATTTTGAAAAACATTGCAAAGAAAACTTCCATTACTTCCCAAAAATTTGGTACAGATATATAGATGACATATATGCCATATTCGACACATTAAAGAGTACTACTGACAATTTCTAAAAAAACTGAACAGCCAGTTTGACACCATCAATTTCACTTATGAAGAATAAAAAAATGGCACGTTACCATTTTTATATTTGAAAATTACTAGAACACTAAACAAACTGAAGTTTAGCATATACCACAAACCTACACACACAGACATGTACATCCCAAAAGATTCAAACCACCACAAAACACACAAATTAACCCGCTTCCACTCCATGATAAACAGACTTCTAAAAATAACACTATCACATAAGGAATTCAAGAAAGAATTATCCTACATCAAAAACATCACACACACAACAAACATAACTTCATAAAATTACCCAATGCACCATGGACAAGCGACAATTTGAAGCATATTTTCTCAAAATTTGATCTAACCCCAGTATTTGTCAACAACAACAAACTATCTAACCTCCTCTACAATCCAAAAGACAACATTTCATCAATACATAAATCAGGAATCTATGAAATATCATGCCAAGACTGTGATAATGTCTACATTGGGCAAAGTAAATGAAAATTAGAAACCAGATTGAAGGAACGCTTAGCTCACTTCAGCAACAATCAGATTAACAAATCATGCATGGCACAACAATACAACACAGTCACAGAGTTTATCTAGACAACCTAAAGTTAAAGACTTCCACACAAAAAAACTCTCAACTAGATGCTTATGAAAGTATTTTCAATCACCAAAACAGAAGGTGGCTAATGAATAACGACTTTGGCCCAATACCAAACTACCCTCTATACACAGTACTCAACTACCCTTAGAGTGGAAGGAAAGAACCCTCACCCTCCTTCCAGATGTCATAATGAAAAGCCTCCTCCCAAACTTATTCCCTCCACACCTTCAGAGAAGATAAAAGCCCGAGCACTCACCTCTCCCATTCACTTCCTTTGTGGAGACCCCCTGATGATGGAGGCTTTGTCTCTGAAATGTACATTGCAACTTCCCAGAAATCAGTCATTCCCGTTAGTCTCTTAACACAAGTTTCGCTTGCCAAAATTCAGCTTACGAGGTGTTTTTTAAACCTTTAATTCATTAACAGTCATTTTCCAACTTTCGTTTTCTTTCAAAAATATCTTAGTTTAGACAATTGATATTATGAAAAATTATTTATAGGATTTAATTGGGTGTGACTACAATGAATTTACCTTCAAAAATACCATAGGAATTTTCATTTCATCACAGCTGTGAACAAGACAAAAGTATATTTTTTCCTATATTTTTCACAATCATTTCTGCAGCAAAACTCACACATGTTATGATAAATGCTTCAATTTAATGAATGAATATTCAGTTAAATTAATTCCTTTAGAGAAAAATCTGTTTGAAATTCATATGGGCAGAGCGACATCAAATTATGCCATGAAAATCACATGGCTCACTAAGGAAATATAATTTACTTTAAACATATTTGCCACTTGCCTTCTCTAAAGTGCAGGGAATGTTTTATCTTTCATCTACCTGTTCCAATTTAGTTATGTTAATGGATGTTACAATGAAAAAGCTATGTGGCATGAGTAATGATGGATAATTGCATACATCTTTTCTATGAAAATAGTCAATTGTATGATGACATTGCTGTACTTCTGTGGGTATTTCCCAATCAGAGTTTTCTGGTGTGGTGGGGAAAAAAATAGCTAACTACCCTACTCTCTCCTGGTCAAGAAAATAAATAGCTAATGGTTTAGGTATGGAGGATCTGACCTGCATTTGCAAATTTTATAGAGAGGCCAACATAATAAAAAAGGCTAAGAATCCATGTTAAGGTAAAATGAATCCATTGTGAAGAAAGATATGGATTAGGAAGACTCAGAGATTGACATTCTTATGCCTATACTGTTAAACATACCTTAAAATAAGGCACTTAGTTAGGCACCATCTGCAGTGTCAGTGAAGAGGGTATACCTCCTGGACTGATAACTATACAGAGAGATAGGTTAATGCCAATTCATTAAATATACAGTATAACCCCTCCCAAGGAAGAATGGACTTGAAAAAAGTCTGACGGGACCGGGAATCGAACCTGGGTCTCCCAATTGCTGGTCGGGTGCTCTGTCCGTTGAGCTAGCCTGTCAGTTGAGCCAGCTTGGAGAAATGTTCTGCCGGGATAGCTCAACGGACAGAGCACCCGACCGGCAATTGGGAGACCCGGGTTCGATTCCCGGTCCCGTCAGACTTTTTTCAAGTCCATTCTTCCTTGGGA
>KZ308482.1:816120-828528 GCA_000376725.2 Ladona fulva | reverse complement strand
GATATATGGAAAAGATATTTAAAAGATAATGCAAATAAAAAAAATTGGAGAAAGGTTCCTTTTCAAGATGTGTGCATTCATACTTAGTAATAAAATTTAACATTTTCCAGAAAAGTTTTTAATTCATTCTTCTTTTTTTAGCTTCGGTGAATTTTTGATTGTGTGACTTCTCCATTACCTTATCAAAAAAGCTTAAGAATTAATTGAAAACAAAATATGCAAACTGAAACCTTATTTTATTAAACCTTTTATTCCTTTCAAAGTGATTCTTTAATTATTTTTTCCTAATATTTTTAAATTTTCAAATTTGAGTAAGTTTATAGTCCCTTTCTGTGGTAAAATATTCCATTCTTTTATTCATTACTCAGTGTATAAATGAGATAAGAAAATTAAACAATCTAAGATTTTTCTTTCTTATAAGTCTACTCTTTGATGTTTGGTAACTTGTTTTTATCTCTTTAATCTAGAGTTAAATTCTACATATGAAATTCTGTTTCGTGGGTAGGATTTGAAAAATTAGATATGTTTGAAATATGAAAGATACTGGTACTTTTGCTAGCCCCTATAATTATTGAAATATTTATTGCATAGTCTAACACCAGTGGTGCCCACTGAGTACCTAGTATAGTATATACTGCCTTGAGTTGATACACTGACCAGGGTGACCCATTGTTAATTCCCCTTAGCATTTATCATTTGCAAATCCTCAAATTCATAAAATGTAAGGATAGTTAACCAACTTATGTTATACTTTCATTCACTTACAAATGTTTGAGGAATATGTAATTCTTTGTGCATTTGCATTACCAAGTAATATAATATCTTGGATCAACAAAGTTAAGGCTGAGGTAGTATACTACAGTTTATTTAAATGGAAAATATGATTTCATCATAAGAATGTGCTTCGTCTCTTACAGTTGATTCTAGGTATTTCAATACCCAATACAAAACTATATTAATTTACCCCAACTGGTTTTACTTGTAATACATAGCTATGTCTGGTCTGGTCTTCAATTCTCTTTCGTGGAATGTATTTCTAATGAAGTAGTAGTAGTAGTATTGTTAAAAGCCTGAAAAGCCCTGAAAAGTGAAAATATTTCCATGAAATACGATTGTTCCAAAATTATTGCTACCCATATGAGTGAAACTCATATTATTCATAACTTTAAGGAGATGAAGGTGTTGAAAGGCATCAAAGAAACAATAAAAACGCATGTTGTCTTCTCAAAAGCCGACAAAGGGAACTGTCTCGTGATTCTGAATCGAATATCCAAATGTAATGACTTCATAGTGAAAAACTCTATTAAAAAAATTGCACAGTGATCTGATTCTTTTCAAAAACGTGTAAAAAGTGCTCTCTCAAAGTCATCAGTATTTTTGAAATGTTATTCCCTCTGCCTAATTGAATCCAACCCCTTACCCCAAAGGTTTTATGGTCTTCCAAAAATCCATAAAGATAATATGCCCATTCATCCAGTAGTGTCTAGTGTGTCCTCCCCATGCCATAAGCTACCTAATAGTTTATACCAGATTCTTCAAAACCGATTACTGCTCATCCCCAACTATATAGTTAAAAACTCCATTGAGTTGTGCCAAAAACTCAGCAATTTGACTCTGCCACCTAAGGCAAAACTAGTATCTTTTGATGTAATGAATCTTTTCGCTAATGTACCTGTTAATGAAAATTTGTACATTTTAGAGAATTTGTTAACTAACAATATTATGGATCAAGTGCTAAAAACTGATATGCTGTCGCTTGTCAAGCTTAACACAGAGCAAAATTTTTTTTAGTCAATGGGGACTTTTATAAGGAAACGAATGGACTTTCTATGGGATCTGCTTTGTCACCTATTGTAGCAGATATTTTTATGCAAAGTTTAGAATGTAAGTTATTCAATTGTTCTTCCAATTTACTGATATTTGTCAAATGTTGGTATAGATATGTAAATGATGTTTTTTTGTACTTCTTGTGGCACCCTCAGACAGCTGGATCAATTCCTTTCACTCCTTAATTCCCTCCATTCCAGCATTTGTTTCACTCAAGAATTGGAAAAGAACCATTCCCTCAACTTTTAAGATCTTTCAATTTCCTGTAGCAGCCTAAATCTTACTTTTCCATTTTCCTCAAACCCACCTACACTGGTCTAGTCATTCCTTTCCAATCCAACCACCATTACTCACATAAGTCTTCCAGTCCCTTATCAATCATTTGGTTTCCATCCCTCTTTCTACATAAAGCTTTAATATGGAATTGTTAACCATAAAGCATATCGTGGAAGAAATGGTTTCTATCAGAATTTAATCAACAAATTGGTTACCTCCTTCCAAAAGAAAAACTGAGGCCAGCATACAAATCATAATTTAATTTATTTAACATGCTTTCTAATGACAAACAAAAATATGAAACCCTGAGAAAATCGGGAATTTACAAGCTCAAATCTAAAGACTGTGATAGCATATATATTGGGCAATCTCAGCACAATTTTGCCATTAGAGGATATGAGCACAAAAGATGTTTCTTGAATCAATCGACCTTGCGAAGCATTTAGTGGAAAGCAAGCATTCTTCTGATTTTGCACCCGATATATTGCATTTTTCTACCAGAGGCCAGAAACTCAACTTCCTGGGACAATTTGAAATTCGTTCACATATCAATTCTACGAAATGCAACGTTGTGAATGAGCACCCCTTCTAATCCCACTCTCCACTGATTCAATGTATCCTACCACCCACCAATAGCCTTCCTCTACCTGTAGGCCACTGTCCTTACCCCTGATTTCATCACCTCCTTTTCCCCTTCCCTTTCTCCTTCTTCACCCTCTCCCAAAAATTTTCCTAATTCCTATTTGTTCCACTAGTCTTCCTTTTTGTATATATTGGTCTACGGTTTAATGATTTTTACCTGATGATGACGATTACTCATCGAAACCTGGTTGTGTTTATTCTTTAAATATATTTTTTTGTGGAAAAGTACAAATCTTACTTATTTTAATTAAATGGCATTAATATTTAGGGAAAAAAGATGATTTTTATTCCAAGTCTTGCCCAAGATTGACTTTGTAGGTGCAGAACTAATTGCTTTAATGATAAAAAAAAGTGATAAGTCGAGTGTTATTTCTTGAAGAATGGAAAATATATTATCCTCATTCCATTCAATAGTTGCAAATTCCTCTAATAAATCGAAATCATCTAAGGAGTAATTATTTTAAACTTGTGAAAATGAAATCTACATAATTCTTATTTTATCAATGAAAATAAAATCTATATAATTCTTATTTTCACAATAAAGGTTTTTACTAGAATGGGTTTTTACAAAAAGATACTTAGAGATATTCTTCACCATTACAAAATATTTTATCAGTTTTTAATTTCCATTATTTAATACCATAAAGCTTTGTCTTTGTGAGATAGTCATAATATCTTATAATCTAAGTCAACATTTTTTAAAGCATGAGGCAAGGGATGGTGAACATCCTATCCACATTGCCAGATTTGCTCAGTTAAGAGACTTACATGCTAATGTAGTTCCAACCCTAAGCTACTGCTACTGTACTCCATGTTATTAAGTTAATAAGATACTAAGGTGTTGTTATCAACAAAAAAGCATGAAGTATTGACAGGAACCATATTTATTTACTCTGGAGTACAAGTTTTTAATGCAAAGGATAAATAAAATTTATAAAATTGTTATTAATAAAAAAATTACATAAATCTATACACTTGGATAAATGCCAAATATTTATTTTACATGCTATTATGGGTAGGCTTTCCAGAAGTTCACCATCACTGCCATATTTGGTAACCTAACTCACCCAGCCCTAAGTCAGCAACTGATTTAGTTGTCACTGTATAACAAACAGTTACCTAATATAGATGAAAATATTGTGATAACAAAGGACCACAGAGATCCAAGGAATTCATTGAGTTGCAGCTAGAGATTTGCCTTTAAGAATAGACAAGGAATCATCTTATGACACTTATGAAGTTAATTATAAGAATAAGTGATAAGCTTCTTGAAGGGAAGAATTTTACCCTGATTTTATAGGACTAATAATGTTAAAATGTTAAAATCAAAGTATTGATGAAACAGTAAGATATTTTTTAAAGTAGGAAGAGAAAGTGGAAAAATTGTTGGCAACAAGTGGATTTTCCACAAATGTAAGGTTTTTTTAGGGGTGAGTCTATGTTATATCCGAAAAGTGCATGATAATCAATTAAAATCAAGTAAATAATTTTTCAGAATTGTGATAATATTTTGAGCTTTCATTTCGATCATGTATGCTTATATTACCTTTACACATACTACTTCTAATACAGTGAAACTTGTCTATTGTGGAACCTTTATGTAGCAGAAACTTGTCGTTTGCAGTAAAATTTCTTGGTCCTGATCTGTAGGATAGGAATCCCTATCCAGTACATACTTTAAACCTGTATATTACAGAAACCTGTCAATGATAGAAAATTCTGGCACAACATGATTCCACTATAGAAAAGTTTCATTGTATATCAACACTTGTGTTGAGATAAGCATTAAACAGATGAGAATTTCACAGGAGAAATGAATGTGGACATTGTCTGATAGTGTTTGCAGAATGCATCAGTATGCAGATCTTAAATACATATTTTAAGAAGGATCCAAAAATAAAGTGGATGTAGAGTAAAAGATGAATTAGACTGCATATTGATAAACTAACTCCACATACTCATAGTCAAGTAGTTTTAAACATCAGATTACCATGAAATGAACATTATAACTCGAATAAAATAACCTTCCATGAAAATTTTATTAGACATTTTGAATAGTATTTGGAAAATTAATTGATATATTTCGAATGGTGGCGCTATTTTTATAAAAAATTTAGCAGACTGAAAGTGTCATAATTTTGCTCTTCTAAATCTGGACTTACTGGATAATTCGAAAAATTAGAACAAGCCAAGGAAAGTAAATTCATTTTCCATATTATATTAACTGAATCGTAATATTTAAGCAATTTAAAGATGGATGATATATATCAGTTACTCAACTGTTCACAGTATCTAGAAAATAAACAACTGTAGTTTTTATTCAAACTAATTATTTTATTTTAATAACTAATACTGAATATTGAATTTCATTATTCTTAAAATATTTCATAATTATTTAAGAATCATGGTAATCGCAGCAATAGTTTCCAGCCCTCCCCTTATTACCACTACTGCGCCACCCCTATCCTTTGTCTGAGCATAAAAAGCTTTGCAGGGCATGGATTCGTCCTCTCTTCTGTTGACTGCTGAAGGTTTCGGAGATCACGGTTCATCCCTGCTAGAACCAAGGACGTCGCCAGGAATTGAGGACCTCATCGAAGATAATGGGTCGTCTCTTTTAGTGAGTCTCATTTAAAATTGAAGTATTAAATCTTTGACGTGTACCTCGTTGATTTCGGTCGGATTGGGCTTCTTTTTAAATATTTTTACGGCGGTTCATCAGTTGCCAATATCTTCGCGAGTATTCGATGATGTGAGTTAACCGCGTGGTGTTGATGTCAATAGTGTAACTTCGTTGAGGTGCATAATCTTGTCGCTGGGGTTTCATTTAAGGTATATCATGCCCCAACGTTGCAGTTTTTTCTTAAAATAAATCTTTTAAAGTGGCGGCTAAATTAGTTAAATTGTTTCATTCCGATTGTGACGTTCCTTGCTTGTCAGTTTAACGTACCTCAATTGTAAAATGTGATGCAATTCTTCCACACGAAATGCCGTTGCGAATGAACTGTTCTGTTTAATGGAACATGCATCGACAGCTGATTCTTAGAGGGATAGATTTTTGACTTAACATATTTTCACTGAACTTACTGCGTTCTTGATTTCAAAATTACGGTTATAGTTTTTCACATATCTTTTACTTTGATGCATCGTAGTTTGATAAAACGATCAACCGGGTGTGTTACGCATCAGTGGTACGTTTTAGCATGTTACCTACTTTGTGAATTGGTAACGGTGGTGAATTCGAATTTTAATGAAAAATTAAATTTAGAGTTCGCATTTAATAATTGGAATTCCAGGATATATATATCCATTAAGTCCATCCCACATTGAAATCTTTTTTACCTGTTACTAAATTCTATCAGATCTCATGTTTTGCTTAAAGCAAGTTGTTTGCGTGGGCCAACCATGTAAGAAATCCTGTAAGCCAACGACGTGTAGAGGAAAGTAACCTTGAGCATTAAACTGTTTCGCAGGTTGGTAATCTCGGGAGTGAAAAGCATAAAAATGAATTAGATTTCCTCGACTCTTTTAGCTTATTTTCTGATTGCGAGCATAATTAACACAGATGCAAGCGCATTGACTCAGCGCAGTTTCAATGAAAAGGTGGGAGGAGTGGAGGCGATTTCCGTGATTTAGAGCTTTTTGAGACATACTGACGTAAGAGTTGAATATATCCAGATGTTATCCTAATTTTATTGTTTGATCAGACATTTCAGCGACGCAATCCTGAGGTTACGTAACCTCCGGAGAACTTGAGATTAAATAATTTTCTTTGCAATCATCGATTAACTGGAATTTGCAATCATTGATTAATCGAAATTTGCAATTTTGCAGTTTTACGACGAAAAAAAGGCTAAAAATACTGTTTAATTAAATTTAGTATATTTTTTAAATGTCCGTGAATTATCCAAATTTTCAGCGTTGAATGGATTCTTTCGCATGCGTTGTCTGATGTGATCAGAAACGCTCTGTTGGTTGTAACGTCTTAGAGTTCATCTTTAGAAATACCATATCGATACTTATCGCCAGTTATTGACATGTTGTAGATGCTGTGACGCTTAAGTTCTTTGTGCAAATTGTCATTGCCCTTGCTAATTTATTCTACTGTTTGATGTATTTTCTAAGAGCCTATTCGCACAGAAATTTATTGAACAATCTTACAGAATGCTAATCTTGTCGGTAAATTCAAAATTAGAGATACAAGCAAATAACGAAGTACTCTAGAAGCCTGTTCAGACTCCTTAGTAAAAATTGTATACTTTGTAGTATAATTTTGACTAAAATGCATGAAATCCGAATGTTTATTATCTAATGTTTAAATTTACTGTCACCTTGGCAAATTCCATGTTGTACTATCCTTTTTAGTGAAAAGTTCAAACATATTTCTAGATGCTATGGGTTAAACTTATTTTGCACTATTTTAGACAACTGCAATTAAAGTCCTTAAAAATTTGAAATCCTGTTATAAACTTGTCTGTAGTAATGCTAAAACAAGATTGACATAAAACTTGCTATGTTTGGCATCCATTTTCAGGTAATAGTTTTGCTATTCAAAATGAAAATGTAATTTTCATATTAGGCTAATTTTTTCTTCAGTGGAAACCATAACTCGTCGGTCAAAAGCAAAAGTCGGTCGCTCTTTCAGCTAATTTCTGATAGCGGGTTTAATAATGCCGAGATATTGCAAAAGCATTCACTTCGCGCCGTTGCAATGAAAATGTGAGGAGTAAAAGCAACATCCGTATTTAGAGCTGACTTGAGACACGCTCACGTAAGGAATGTCGAATTTGTACCTTTTAGTTCGATCGGGCATTACAGCGAAGCAATAACTCACGTAACCTCAAGATTTAGTAACTAACTAGATATTTCTGACAAATTCTTGACCGCTTAGTTAACCAATGATTCACTCAGAAAAAAAGCATAGAAATTTATTCATGTGAGAGAATTTCCAAATTTTTAGGTCGAATGTTCACAATATACGAGAATTCGAAATTTAAATGGTAAAGCCTCCGTTGAATGTTGCTCCGTGCTGAGATGATCTCACATGCGTTGTATAAAACCGGCTCTGGTGATTGACAGAATTAATTCATACAGAAAGATATCTACGTAACGCCAGTTACTGGTACTCTAGTGATGCTTAGGTGCTTCATTCAAATTCATGTAAATGTTTTTATAGCTTGGGTTAGTTTAATCTGCTGTCTGATGTCGAATTTTCTGACAGTGAGCCTAGTCTCAAAGAAATGAGGGATTTTTAAGTATCACAATGTTACTCCTGTCAGTAAAATTTCGAAATTCAAGACTTAAGCGCATAACTCTAACATTAGTACTCCTTGTAAACACTCCAAAAATCCCAGTTTAGGGACATTTGCAGAAAATTGTGCCTAATATCATTTTCTTAGACTGATGAAACTATTTATGCTGAACTAATCTACTTCAATTCTAATAATTCTGGCAAATATTCTTCATTGTGTCCGTATACTTGATAAATAAAAGTACAAGTACCAATTTCTGGAAGCTCTGACCTATTTTTCAGTTTTTCAAATGCTTCAAAGTTTTTAAAACTGTTACAAATTGAAGCCCATGGTCATATTATTAAGGATAGTCTTTTTAGGAAATTTTCAACTCACAATGCTCTTGTAGAGTTCAGCCTTCTGTTGATATCTATTTTCAAATAATTTTCCAATCAAAGGTGATAAATGTTCTATTTTTTGCTAAATACTGTTCTGTGGAGGCAATTTTCAACTCACCTTGTTTCAGAGTTCAGTTAATATTTTCTAATTCAAAGTAAGAAATGTAATTTCCATTATCCCATTTTTGCCAAATATTGTTCTATAAAAATCTCCAATGTGTAATTAATGCCCAAAATTTCTACTGCAGGTTTGATTCAGCGAAACCTGTACATATTTTGCTGGCAACATGGAGTAATTGCAGTGAAGCAGATGTCAGGAGAATATTTTTGATGTGCTTTATTGAAAATAATTTGCAATGTACATTTTATTACAGTGAAAAAATAAAGTAATGTCAGAAAGGACCTTTTCAAGTTTCATTGTGAATATGTCCAACTCCTCACCCGCCAAAATTTTCGGTACAGAAGGGGACGTCAAACCTGGGCCTATCTCGGAGCTCAAAAGAGCAATTGTTTTTCCTCCAGCTGTGGCAGCCATATTTGTTTTCTGCACTTGTATTCTCAGTGATTTGGGTCGTTTCAATGGCTATGTCCAGAATAGTTCTAAGTGAGAATTATTCTGAATATAGCCATTGAAAAGACATCACTGAGAATAAAAGTGCAGAAGACAAAAATTGATCTGAAAAAATAAAATTATGAAACATGAGAAAATAGACTTTATTTTTTAACCAACTGAATGACCTTGGGGACTTAGTATAATTTTTCGAACTGAACTGGCATCAAAGGGTTAAAGCAACATTTCTGGAAAATCTAGAATGTTCTGGAAACTCCATAATTTCTATCAATAAATTCAATACTCAAACCAAAAACTGAAAAATCATGGGAAATATAAAATAATACTTTGAAATTAGAATTCTAGAATAATTACATGAAACAACTGGAAAATGATAACCAGAATTCGACTACCATGGAATATATAAGAAATAATAAAAATATCCATACTTTGAAAATTGAATTCAAGAACAATTAGATGAAACAATTGAAAAATTATGAGAACTACAATTAAACTACCTTGCTAAGGTAGATATAAAGAATGCATTGCATAAAATAATGCAAACATGAAAAAGTTGCCATCATAATGCAAGTTCGTTTTCAAGCGATTAGGCAGAGAATTTGAAAATTACACAGACCTTAAGTATGACGATAATCAAACCAAACTTAAAATTAATGTCACCATGCTCACAGAACCAAATATTAGGGATAATTTATCACTCAAACAGGGAAATCTATAAAAGAAAATGTTTTTGAAAGGCAAGTATTGTCTTTGAACTGCAGTATTCCTATTGCAAAGAGTACTTGATTCAATTAAATTTGGAACATAAACTGAGCTAAGGATTATAGAGGGCTTAAGAACTTTGCTTCTTACAGTAACCTATAGATCCAAATAAAAATGCAGTAAAACCTCAAAAGGAATTGGAAGGAATTTCTACATCAAAGAATATGCTAAATAAATGCTCCTTAAAAACTAAACTCTACCAGTAATTCAAAATTTAGTCTTCACACTATATTTTACTGTTTGCAAGGTATGAAGAATTCATTACAGTAATTGAAAACATAAGTGTAAGAAAATTTGTTCAACCAAAAAAACAAGAAAATGCTATGATCTCCGAGTTGAATATATTAAAGATAATTCCTGTACAATAACAACAATTAGATCATTGATCTTCTAGAATTTATGAATTCGAGGACTTGAATAATATTTTAAGCACAGGCTGATTTCATCTCACTGAGTGATTCCTATCGAAAGGCTGCATTTAGCAACAAAAAACAACTAGAAACAGAACAAATTTCCAAACCCTCTCAATCCTTGAACTTTGAAAGTAAAACATTTCTGATAGAGATTTCAAATTTTTCAAGGATTTCAATTTATCACTAATGTTTAGTTCGGAAAGTAAAATACATTTTCAGTGAATTATTTCAAAGTCATCCTTCTAGATGATTTTACTTGCTTATCGTTAGTCCTAAGCAAAATTTAAATTGCTTCCAGATCAGAATTTCAACACACAATCTTTTTCATAAAATTGAGATTTTACTGCCTTATATGCCAATTTTTCTTGAGATTACTAAATACATATGTAACTTGAGGAGATTAAGCTTAAAAAATATGGACTAAAGGATTTTTGCCTTTTCCATTGACTGAAAGCAGTTTTAGAAAAAGATTACATTTACTTAAAGGAAACAATATTAACTGGTAGCCTGATATTGTAGTTGAAAGTATCAAACGATTGCAAAACATCTCCATAACTAAGAATGAATTACCCTGGAAATGGTATTTAGCAATAATAATAGTCTCCCCTTCATAAGGTCTCTGGGATTTGCACTTAAGGCTCAACCTAACAGTATGAAATGAATGTATTTTACTGGCACATGCTTTCACTGTATTTAAAAGGAAATAGGAGCCACTAGTAAAATAGAATAATTAGAGCTGAAATTGATCAAATAAAAAAGTAGTTGGAAAAACACATGATTCTGAGATATAATACAAAGGACACTTGATTCGCTCAACAATGCCAAAAAACTCTATAATGCAGGGATCACTGATAGATACACGATTTGATACTGGGAGAAAATATGAAAGAAATCTACCAGCCAAAGAAATTTTCAGCTGCTGAAAAATATCCAAACTTTAGGCACGTTCATAATTATACTATCTAACTGGAGGGGTTATAGAAAACATGTGAAAATTCACATCACAACCTCATATTGTGTTTACTCCAAGAAAATGACACAATGTGTACCAAAAATTATCTAGGAGAAATGCGTTCCTCTAAAATTTTTAACAAAAAAAAACAACAACTTACAGTTACACATTATCACATGCTTGCATGCAGATGCTGCTTCCAGGGTCTCCACGTAGACACTCTTCACAAGCCACTGATTTCACAGATGATAAACTCACTTCCCTTCTTCAAGTCACTATGAAGAAACAGCTCGCAGGTAGCTAATAAGCAGGCTTCAGTAGAATATATTCAAGGTTCCTCAGACAAGTGACCTGGACTACTTAAAAATAAACATTCTTCATCACTTAAGTTGAAAGATTAATTAGTAAAAGTTACTTTACTAAACCTCAACTATTTAAGTTAAACTAGGTGATCAGAAGCATTTCTCAACGAAACCTTATTCAAGTCTTCAGTAACAACAAGGTTTTTCGATAACAGGCCACGTTACAACATTAAATCGCGATCTTCAATCACGAATCATAATTATTCAATACATTATCATACATTTGTAAACGTCAAAGAACCTTCAATGAATATTCGACACGTGAAGGAAATTTGATACTTCAACAAACATTCAGATTGATTTTGTCACTTTCAGGAAAGTGCTGATTGAAATTGATTGTTCATTAAATTTGATTCCTTTTACGAAAAAACTATCATACATTTGTAAATATCATCAATATTTTTTGTATCATACATTTGCACTATCATATATTTGTAAACAAAACAAATACTAATTGAAAACGTTTCCTACCTTACCAATCAGTTTTAATTTATCCTTACCCTGCGCCTCATGCTCACACTCTGGCGAAAAAGATTTCTCGCGCTTCTTCCGTGTAACAACTGAGGACCGACACATGTCTAAAGCGCGAAGTACAAAGCTGATTATTTGTGATATCTTACTTCACCAAGGTTTCTATGTGCTAACAATAAAATAACACTGGAAATATACATTTAAAAATTTAAAAAGTGTTCTTTACCTGTGAATTTTCCATATTTAGTAAAACGAACGCGAGGGAATGTAAACATTTCAGGGAACAGCTGTTCCCTCGCATGAGTTGTCTGCTCCGGTGATAATAACATCTTACCAAGTTTATCCATGGTGAAATGTAGCTTCGCAAATCCAGTTATTAGCATATTTCTTTTGCATAAAAACTTCGAAACTCTAGGATGCCCTTGAAGTCAATACTACTATATACTACTATACTAAAATATATTTCTTGATGCCCCATATTTCCTTAGAGTTCGAGGAAAGCT
>KZ308482.1:797468-810179 GCA_000376725.2 Ladona fulva | reverse complement strand
CGTCTGACGACGGGTGGATTGGTTACCACCTGGGGTATTGTTGTAATTACTTGCACGAGTCATGATTGCTTGTAAGTTTCTTGGTCCAGTGTTTCCACTGGGATTTTAGAACCAGGGATTGTTAGTTCCTGGAGCGTTTTGTACAGCCGCACCCTCTGGGTGAACAGACGCTGACCAGGTAGGTGGTTGCCACCTGCGACCTGGATTTTGTGTGGGTATGTTTTAGTCTGGCCCCTCCTCTCAGATCTGTCCAGCAAGGGAGGCCCTACCAGTAGTTAAACTACCGCCGGCATAGCTCTGAGCATCATTGTGGCGCACAATGTGCGCCACAATGTTCCGCGTGCCGCGAAAGTTAAAAACTTTACACTTAAAAGATGGGTTCCTTCCCGTGAAAGACTTATTCTTTCGATAACGTTAAGAAGCACAGGAATGGGACGAGAGAGGTCGTATTCCTCTACTCAAAAGCCTCCAAACGGTCTCATTCGCCTGATTGCATTACGTAACTGAGAAAACATTCTGTCAAATGAGCATCTTGGATAGAATAAAATTTATACCTGTTGAATGGTTGGGAAAGAATTACCCCACCGTAGAAAATGATTCATAAGTCAGAAAGTGATAAATAATCGTTTCCTGTAAAATGTATGAAATACGAGGGAATATAAGAGTAATAGAGTTACCTCTTAGGTATATATAATATAAGAGTAATAGAGTTACCTCTTAGGGTCTTCACCGCTCCGTGCTCCGGTGTAAACGCCACGAACCAAAGGAAGCACCAAGAGCGCAGCCATAACTAATATGCCTATAAGTTTATCAGTGACATACTAGACCTTTATTAAATATTGGCTCCGAAGCGATGAGGAAATGAATGGCAGAGAAAAGAAAAATAGCAGGAACGAGTAAGACCAACCTCCATTTAAACGAATCCGTTCGAGGGAACCTCGAGCCCTTAACCATCTTTCTCCGTCCCTCACATTCCGCAAACCTCTCCCACACCAGTTTGCGTATATCTGCGAAATCCACTCTCGTCTCAGTCAAATTTTCCGTCAGGACCGCCCTCAACTACCGGACCAAACGTCCCGGAGAGGAGGCGGGACAGCAGTCCTAGTGGCCGATCGACATATCACGCATCCCATTCTCCCTGAGCTAAAACCTTGTGACGAATTTGAGTCGGCGGCGATTGATGTCGAGACTTCACTTGGAACCGTTCGATTGGTCCTGCTATCTTCCACCCCAGCGGCGCCTCAACCCAACTGCGTTTGACAACGTCCTCGCCCCAAATCTTCCGTCTATCCTAGCAGGTGACTTCAACGCGAAACACACTGACTGGGGATCCTACATAAATAATGAATCAGGAAAGAGACCTCTTCGATGGGTAACTAATTATTCCATCGGAATTATTGCACCGCGGGATGCCACCCATTTCACAATTTCATTTCAAATGTACGCTTTCGTTGATGACAGAACTCCAGCTGAGAATGAGAAGTGAATTATCCTAATTAATCAATGTTGTCAGTAAATAAATACACCTAATTCTATTGATTTCTGTGAAAAGGCAGATTTAAACTATGTTGCTTTTCTTGTGATCCTTTGTAAGCTCAGCATGCATTATTTATCTCATTCTCAAACAGTTGGACTATCTTCACTCACAAACTCGCTTCCATATATTCAGTTAGACTTTATATTTTTATCCTTTAATTTAGGTTATGACATATATGTCAATTAAAGAGCTTCAGTTTAAATAATTCCATTTTCTTGACAATAGTTCCATAAGAAATTCTCGCATCCTTAACTATTTCTACTTCGGCGGTCTGTTTCTATCAAATATTAATCATACAATTTCAAACAAGCGAATTTCACTTTTTCTATTCATAATTTCTGTGTATGTATGTACTTACCATCAGAATAATAGACAGATTGACGGCGCTGTTGCGTTTAGGTCACTGGAATCGTAGCTGCGCGCCCGGCGTTCAGAGCCGACTCCGTAATGTTTACTCGTTTTTTGGCGTTAATAATAATTTTGATGGATTTAAACATTTATAGAAAATAAATTCGATGTTTTTTAGAAACTTTCTCTCTTGAATGTTTTCTCTACGCGAATAGAACGAAAACTGGTAGGTGACTACATTACTTGATGCATTTTCTCAAAAATTGCTGACATACCCATCGATTTTTCTCAAATATTTGTAACCAATTTTTTTATGGCAATTTGTAATGCATCAATGGAAAGTGTATGAAACGAACCAAATTTTAACATAATAACTATCCTGTAGCTTTGTTTAGAGAACCTAGAACAACGGTTCAAAGGAAACCGTAAAAAATCATTAATTTTCTTTAAAATGTGGCATTTTCATTATTGCTATGACTATGATGGCTTGTAACACAAATTAAATCTCACTGTACTATAGAAAATTACAGTAGCTTTACAGGGAATGTTTTTCAAAATAGTTTTGGCAACTTTCATTTCGCCATGAATTGCAACAATGAGCGCAGAATTTCCATAAGCAAAGCTTTCATTTCATGAGAGTGAACGTATTAGAGTTAAGACGCCTTTCTGTAGTTAGTAAAGAGACATTTATGCAAAGGTTTTATCACATCGTATTTCGGTTTCTATGGTACAGATTTCAGTTACATTTTTCGTCCCAGAGCTTCCTTTATTTATACCGATGATAGGAACTTTGCACAGCATTCTTATCTATTTTGCCACTTATCTATTTTGAATAGATCCATAGTAAACGTTTTAGAAAATGTTTTTGATGGGTAAATACTGCGAATAAATTTTTGAAGAAATTTGAATCTTTAAATGTAACGGTCTTCGGATATTTTGCTGCAATTGTTTTCGAGAAAGGAGATTACATACAAGGTATGACTTTACACCCTTTGTACTCGATCAAGTATTTTCTGAGTACTTGTCTAGTTTAATATAGTTAACGAAATTTGAAGAAAATCGAACTAATAACATCCATCATTCTATGCTGTGAATTCTAATTCTTCGTTTTACGCATGAATTATTTGCATTTTCACAATGAATCAATAGCTGATTTTTCTAGTATGGGAAAACATCCGAACTGATATATTTTATCAGATCATTAAATTTCCCCGTCCTATCAACGATTTTGATATGGATATTTCTCCTATTTAATAAATAAATTATTCATATGTTATGTGATTTATAGGAAACTGTTCTCAGTTGTTCATAGATTGTGTTAACCTTTCCCTTGCTGCATACTGGAAACATTTCACCACTAATATGTCACCTTCCAGAATCTTGGACCTTCCTCTCTGCGGGTGCTCCTAGGAACAATGCAGTAACCCGTTTTTCTTTCTAAACAACCTTGCTAGAATGGTTGATTCTTAAATAATGAAAGATTCTAAGAAACTTTGGGACTGGAGAATGCATTTTACAACTGTATTCCATCTTTGTCAGTACTTTCCAATTGCAAGCGCTTTCCAACAGCAGTAACAATAGGCAGAAATGTTAAAGGTTTATCCTTTTTCGTCCATTCCTCAACTGTATTTGAGGTTTGAGAATTTATATAAGTATAATTACATGAAGGTGTTATGATACTAGATGATGTATTAAAAATTGACTATCTTTAAACAAATTTTTGTTTTATAGTTAAATGTTTAACCATACAGATCGGAACATTGCACATGAAAAGAAACCAGGCTTCCATAAATGTGCAGAGTTGTACCAACCATTTTCATAATGAACCACTAGTTATTATTTAGTTATAATATAGCGTAAAACAAAATAACGCTTTCGTCCATAGTAACGTTAAATACAACAACTAAAAGCATTCGTGGTAATCACCAAATATAATTTATTACATCATTATATTTAATAACTAATCTATATCCGTAAAATCTGCAGGTAATACGATATCAATTACGATAAAATATTATACAATAATAATTACGATAATCGCAAAAACTTCACGTACCAATACTCCGAGTTATTACAATGAATATAACACCATAACGATGCTAACGCACCGATAACTTTATCATAAATAACAACATTCCCTTCCGTCGACGAGTTGACTCGGCAACGAATTGTCTTTCGACAAGTAGTCTCTTCGACAAACTGTCTTTCGACTAGTCGTCTCAGCGACGAATAGTCCTTCGACGATTCGTCTCAACGACGAGAAGTCTCGCGACGAATTGTCTTTCGACCAAATGTCTCAGCGACGAAAATTCTAGCGACGGGTTGTCCCATCGACCGGTTGTCCTTCGACCAACTGACACCGAACCGAATATCTTACCGCTAATCTCCCTCCGCCCCCTCCCACTCTTCCTATCTTAGACGCGGTGGATGGTGCAGTCACCCTGCTCACCATGTAAATACAGAGGGCAGCGGATGCGAGTATCCCCCAAACAAGACATCACCACCTGCCGAAGATTGCCCTCCCACCAGAGATTCTCGGAACAGACTCCGCCGGAAGTGGACGCGCAGGTGAATTTATTGGTGAACTCGTCAGAGTTCTCAAATTTATATACCACGCCTTCAACCAACGTCACTCCGTCGCAACGGCATTCTTCGATGTTGCGAAAGCATTTGATAAATTCTGGCATGCTGGGTTTTTGCATAAACTCAGGCGATGTGGATTCCCACCCTGGATAACACAAATCATAAAGTCATACCTGACTGGCCGTTCCTTTTTAGTACATGCAAATGGGGCATCCTCTCCATCACACCCAATCAAAGCTGGAGTTATTCAGGGAAGTATCTGGGGACCACTGCTATTTAACCTCTTCTCTGCGGAAATCCTTGCTGACCATGGTTACAACACAATTATAGCTATGTACGCAGATGACGTGGCAATTTTGTCTCGCTCAAGGCGCCAAGAATATGCCGTGAGGTATCTACAACGTGGGGTATACCCTCTCATGGATTGGTACCAACGCTGGCGCATAGAGATCAATGCCAGCAAGACGCAAGCCGTCTTATTTACTTAAACCACAATGAGAGATGACCCAGATCCTGTCATAGTAGGAGCAGAAGAAATACCATGGCAAGACAGTACTAACTACTTGGGCCTCATCCTGGACCATCGCCTACTGTTTGTTCAGTATGCACGGAAAGTATCAGCGGTTACCCGCTCCAGAAGACGGTTGCTACTTTCTCTTTTAAGGGCACCCTCCATTCCACTTCAAGTGCACCTCCACCTATACAAAGCCCTAATAAGGACAATCTTAACATATGCATCTCCAGCCTGGAATGGAATTCTTTCAGCCAATTAAGACACACTCTCGCCGTAGCGGAGTGCTCGACCCTTAGAACAATCCTCGCCCTTGGATGGGGTTGCCATCTCGAGGCCCTCTATGCACTAACGGACATGGAGAGACTTGAAGAGGCGACCAAACGCCAGGCAGAACGATTCTACCAGCGCCTCTCGACCCACTCTGCAGAGCACCTCCGGAGACTGCCACAGCCCCCCTCTGAGCCCTAGGACGGTGGGCAAGCTAACCATCCAATTGTTGCCTAAGAAATCTTGGTGCGGATGGGTCGCTTGTGCGGCCACCTCTGGTCGCCGACCAGCCCGTCTGCCCATCATTTCCTACAGTTCATGTAAACCTTGACGCAATGAGCGTCTGACCGGTCCAAAAATGGAAGGATCCCCCCGAGCGAGTCCCCTCGTGGGAGAAACGGGGAAGACAGTAGACAAATCCACATTCAGCACTCGGCTGACACACTCGTCGCAGTTCGTGCCACAACGTCCGGTTCAACGAACTTCTCGGAAGGAGCGACGCCATTCTTAGAACAGAGCTTCTTGCTAACATTATGACTCATTGCTGCCAACTAGTTTCCTGACACCGCCTACATCATCCCCATCGCTTCGAGACAGGGTTTCGCTGCTCTTCTTGTGATATGTGACCCACTTATGCTATCTTAGAAAATAACCTTCTTACCTTCTGCAGTCTACTGTTTTTCGGGAGCATGACCCAGCAGCATACCTAGTAGAGGGAACCGCTTTGCAGAAGTCCTGCGGAAAAATAAAAATATTGCTTGACCAGAAGCCAGCAAAACCTGTCGTAATTTTTCAATTGGAACCTCGTCCGTCATAGCAGATGAAGGTAGGCCTCTTCAAATTGAACTTACTATCAAATAGCGGATAGCCGAATTTGATTCTTCAAGGCAAAGTCGCGATGGCACCTAATTACCAGATGAACTCTCCGGCTTTGAAAGAGTCGTCAAATACTCCTTCAGAAACAAATAACATCCTCCTACGAAGCCACGATTGGATTAGAGAGAGATTGAATCTGAAGAGGTTACGAGGGAAGATTCAGAAGAAAGTGAGTGTAGTGTAAAATTGTGTTGTGGGCAATGGTCATTTTAGTGAAATAGTGAAATGGTTAATTGGAGAGGAGGTTCAGTAAGCCGATGGAGAGCGGAGGTCGGCCGACGCTAGAGGATGACGGCAGCAATAGGTAAGGAATCTACGTCTTTCAGGTGCAAGGGTGGTAGGTTTCTTTAGAAAGAAAGACATTTCAATTTAGAAAAAATATTTTCCAATGGTAAGGACAAATATGTGTATACCTGTAAGGATGTGGAATCGTGTTCTAACATCTCGCATCATCTTCCCCGTTGATGATGAGTCGGGGGTTCCCACCAGGAGCGTCCGTCCACCTGAGGAGAGCCGCTGAGTGGGCAGGTTACGCGGCGCGCGTGGAGAAGAACGACACGTGGAGGAGGGACGGACGCGGCGGTGGTGGTTGGGAGGCAGTTGTTGGGAAATGGAGGAAGAATAAAGGTTCTGGAAACCGTAGCACGGACGTACGATTATTTCTCCTTTTTTTTTACTCCCAAGCGGATCGTAATCCCTAAGCTTGAGGGCCTTCTACATTTGGTGTCAGAAGTGGGATCTTAGGCATAGTCCCTATCTTGGGAAAAAAAAAAAAAAAAATCAGAGAAATAATGTCGTCGCGTGTGAGCTACGGGGGACGTGAGGTCGATCTCCAGCAAGTTATAAACGAGCTAAGTGCAAAGATAGGTGAGCTTAGTCGAGAGGATGGATCGACGAGAAATAGTAAGGACTTTTCACTAATATCGACTATTGATGCCTTCTCCGGAGAAGCAGAAACGGTTGCCGCATTTTTTGAAAAGATCGAGAGAGCAGCACTGCTCAGCGGATGGGACGACGCGGATAAGCGACATGTAGTGGCATTGAGGCTGAGCGGGAATGCCGCAGAGTTTTACCGGAGTAAGGAGGAATGTAGGGAGGCGACGTCCTATGACACCCTTAAGGATATCCTCGTGGAAAGATTTCGGACAAAGAGTAGTGCTCGTTTCTACCGAGAGAAGCTGGCGACGATTCGGATGGGGGCCACGGAGGATGTGGAAGCCTTCGGTGATAGAGTCCGGGCCATAAACGCGCACACATACGAAGCAAGGGGATCGGCGGACTACGTCGCCGCTGTGCGATTTGAAGCGGACCAGCGCGCACTCGACGCCTTCCTCAACGGCCTACCCGGAGAATTGGGTCGTCAATGCCGCCTCACGGCACCTGAGACCCTCGATGGCGCCATCAAGCAAGCGGTGCGGATAAATGAGGTGGAGCGAAAAGTGGCGACCGAAACCCCAACGCGACGTGTTTTTCGTGCACCGGGGGATCTGGCATGCTTCTCGTGCGGGCGACCGGGACACTTGGCGCGGCAGTGTACGAGGGGACGACGCTGTTTCTCCTGCGGACGAGGAGGTCACCTTGCTCGGAACTGCGATACGCGGCGACCGGAGTATCAGCCGAAGGATTTAAACGAGTAAGGGGCCGTAGGCACCGGCGACGGCGGCCCCTAAGAGACATGTTATTTCCGCGTGTGATTTTGCCGGGTTGTGTTAATGATTTGGTAGTGATGGTAAAAGTGAAGGGTATCGCGAGAAGATTTTTGATTGATACAGGTGCCCAAGTGTCCTTGGTATCGAAAGATGCGTGTGGGACGTGGGGAGTCGGACCGTCGAGCTACCGTATTAAGGGAATCACAGGGGATATCTTGTCTGGATTAGGGGAAAAGTTTGTACAATTCCTAGTGAATGGAAGAGAATATTCGGCAGTGATGCAGGTTGTGAATTCGCTGGGAGACTTTGACGGTATATTGGTAATGGATTTCCTTCTGAAATATGGAGTTGTTCTTGACGTAGGTGGCGGGGTGATTAAAGTGGGGAAAGAACAATGGCGTGTGAGTGGCAAATTGGAGAATCCTTTGAGTTTGGGCTCGGCTGATCGTCAAATCGTGGCTACACCGTTGCTCCCAAGGGTGGAGAAACAGAAAAATTTGGCAAGATTAAGATCAGGGAACGCAAGTGACTTTTCTGTGGTTGCTAGATTGTTGAGAGCGGAAAAAATCCCGCCCGGTAGTGGAAAAATAATTAATGTCTCGCTTCCCTGTTGGAGTTTTGTGCCGGGAAGTAATGTTGTATTAGAGCCGAGTTTAGACATCCTCGAAGGATGTTTTGTGGCGAGAAGGTTAAGTCGGGTGACAGCTGATCGCGAGATACTTGTACAGGTCACAAACTTCAGCGAATAGGATATTACTTTGCAGAAGGGCACGATTATAGGGCAAGTGGAGGATATTGAATTAAATAGTGATGCCGCGGATCTGAAACGGATAACTCGAGTAAGGGTGGTAAGACAAGAGGCAATAGAGTTGAATTTGAAGGAGAAGCTCAATCACTTAAGCAGAAAAGAAAAGAGTATTCTGGGTCCGATTTTAGAGGAGTTTCGCGATTTGTTTAACGATGGAGAGGATTTGCCGAAGACTAACGTAATGAAGCACAAAATTCCCACGGGTGATGCGAAGCCCATTTATAGAAGGCCTTATCGAATTCCACACCATCAGAAACCAATTGTGGAGCAGTTGGTGAGAGAACAATTGGAAGCAGGGGTTATCACACCTAGCTCAAGTCCTTGGGCCTCACCCATTGTAGTCGTTCCTAAGAAATCAACAGACGGCTCGCCTAAATACCGCTTCTGCGTTGATTTTCGGGAATTAAATGCCGTAACCACATCTGATGTGTATCCAATACCACAAATCGTAGACACGTTGGATAATTTGGGGCAATGTAAATATTTCACCACCTTAGATATGATGAATGGATATCATCAGATTCCTATGGACCCCGAATCCCAACCCAAGACAGCATTTAACGTTGAAAGTGGACATTATGAATACACACGAATGCCATTTGGCCTGAAGAATGCACCGGCGACTTTTCAAAGGTTGATGGACTTGGTTTTAAGGGGATTGTCGCCAACACAATGCATGGTGTATATTGATGATATAATTGTCTTCAGTAGAAGAGCATATGAATAGGTTGCGCCGGGTTTTCGAGAAACTGAGAGAAGCAAATTTATCCTTAAAGCTAGATAAATGTCATTTTCTGCAGCCTGAAGTAAAATATTTGGGTCATCGAATAAGTCGCGATGGAATTCAACCNACCATAGTTACGTATTAGATAAAGGTAAAAAAATTTCCATAAAAACGTTTACGAAAATAAAAAGAGATTGCGTTTCCAATAAATTCTATCCGTTAAGTAGTGCATAAAAATAGCATGATTTTCTCTTCCAAAAAAGAGATTTTGATTCTTTCCAATTAACACATTTTTTACGAAAGTATAGGAGCAATAAAAAATAAAACTTTTTCGGAACATTGGTGCACTATATATTTTAATGTGAGTTGATTTTGCAAATAATTACTTAAGAGATTAGTCTATTTGTATAGAGGGGAATCAGAACTACCTCAAATTGATTCCAATGTACAACTTACGAATGCAGAATTTTGCACATATCCAAAGTATCCTCCCCATTAGGATTCGATTGCTGTATTTGACATTAGAAATATGTTTATAGAATTTTTATGAAATTTCTTCCTTATGAAACTAGTGATCAAGACGTGCGATGAGTTTTCCAAATTTTATATAACAATTTAAAGTTTTAAATGTACTGCACAACCTGTTACAACTCGCTGTAACTTTATGTTATCATATATTCTCGATTTTTTTAAACTACCCAATTATTTGTGTTTGCGATATTAAATTATTTTCCTAAGGTCTATTCGTGTCCTGATTATGATATTTAAGAATTAATTCAACAATAGTTTTCGCTCAGCGGCGGGGGGTTGTACGTCCTGGAATTTACCTCACTAATAATTATCTTCATTAGGGATTAAACAAATCCAATTGAATTTTTAAAAATCGCAAGTAATCTTAAGCTGAATACCCTGCTTGAAAGTTTCAACGCGTAAAACTCCTAATTTCATTACGCGTTGCTTAACAGAATGTATGTAGTTAAAAATAGTATTTATAAATTATACATAAATCCCCTACCCTTGNATATCCAGCGTACTTCACGTACATCGTACCAACGGCGTAGATGTGTTTCAGGTCCCGTGAGAGCACAGGTTCACAAAATTAAACTGAAAAAGGATAAGACGTAATTATTTCTCTAAATGCCATTGCAATTGCACTTTGAAAGAATTTTGTGGAATTTTTATCTCAAAATCTCTTATCCGAGCTCTTTTTTAACCCTCCTCTCTTTATTACGTTGGAATTATGCATAATCCGAAATGCGGATCAAAAGGAATTTTGATGCATCTCAGTAGTCTTAGCTCTAAACCGACTTCATCCCTTTCCACCGCTTAATGCAGGTAGATGTACTCTTAATCCTCGGGATAATCACTCTCGTAAACGGTTCGCTAGCATCAGTAATCCGTCTCTAAATTAATTAAGAAGCACGAAGAAGGTTTGGATTGGTTCTGCCAAGAATTGCTTTCGTGCTGAAATTTAATATTCAATTTTTATAAACTGTTATGATTATTATCTTAAAATTTCGCATCAATCTTAGAAAGTTTGCGAATATTAAATTTATTAAGAAATGTAAAATGAGGTATTTCTGTTCTGATCCATCCAAAACTACAAAATTAGATTCGATATTGCTCGGGGTATATCCAAGGTAAATTTCGCACAAGATTGAACTCAAGGCAGACTGACGCATTTTCGTTCGTGCTCAGGATTATGCAAATGATGAACGTCACTTCAGCTCATATTGATCTATTATGTCAATAATTATCCTCTGATGACGTAATATTCAGCAGTTTCCACGTTATCCGCTTACCGTGAATCTGTCATTGGCAGTGCTCGTCATCACGGAAGGAGGCGATAGTCACAGATGTTCTCCGAGTCAGATACCTTCATTTCCTTCACTGAGAAATTCCTTCGAATGATTCAAGTCGCTTCAGTGCTTCGAGGAGATTGCTTATTACGATTAATCTCGTTATTACCCGCCGAGGGATACACCCTGAAGATGGCCACGGTGAAAGTGGCCGAAAGGTTGGTTCTACACCAAGAAACAATCCGGTTAGTTTCCCGTGAAGACTTTCTAAAACAAGATAAGCATACTTTGATAGAGGTATTTCATGCAGTTCCGTCTTGAAATATCTTGATTCATTAACTTATACACACTAATCACAATTCACTCTCCAAATTACACACAATTGAAGAATCCTTACCGACTTAAACACTCTTACAACACTCAATACACTAAAGTATTACCTCTTCATTTTGTCTCTTCCCGGCTACCAGGAGGGAAGCTAGGTGAAAATGCTGGTTCGTCCTTGGAAAGACCTTTTCTAGAAGCCCACCGCTGACATTCTCCCGTCGAATTGCAGCCAGAAATCCCCCGTTTCCCTCAGCAGAGAAATTCTTCGCTCACGTCGTAATTCCGTCGGACGAAGAAATTCCTCTGACAACGTTGCAATATTTGGAGTAAGGCCTCCCATGGCACACAGGGCTGCAAGCAAATTTCATAAAAGGAATCAGCGTAAATTGCAATGCCAGATTCGATTTCGATGAAAGGAATGAATACGAGAGAAAATGTGAGAAGTAAACGCACAGCTGAGAAATTTACACGTAAAAAGAAATCGCGCGAATTCAGATGTTCCGATAGCATCAAACGAAGAGTCACAATTGCTAAATCTATGATATGATATGAAGCATTCACAATATATCCTTAAAGTTATCAGTTAACAACAGTTATATGTTAACGTTAAAGTTATTTGAGTAATCTATGTATGGGTTCAAACGATATTATAAAGTCCTTTATTATTATTATTATTATTATATTCCACATTCCCAAAGGCGGAATAGCACGGAGGAATTGACACACACGAGAAGCAAGTTCACTGAACAGCACGAAAGGGCGGGAAATAAACGGAAGTGCACGGATAAAGAGAAACGAAATTACTTTTCCCGTCGCGTATTTTACCCGCGCGAAAGTCAAATCTCATTTCGAGCGAATCAAAAGGCTGAGCCGAAGCTACCAATTGATATTGCTCTCTTTGGTGTACCCGTTTTTGGTGTATGGCCATTTACTACTTTGTAAATTAGATATTATTTTTTACTCTTATACAGTGATCAATTACTACTGACAATTATTATGCTGTTCACAGCATTTAAATTCCATATCAAATGGAAAGAAAGGAATAATAAATAAATAAATAAATAAAAACGTCTTTATTGGGCGAAATTGGGACTAAAGAGTCCCATCTTCCATTTAACCCTTGTCATAAAGTAAGAGAAAAGGAACAAAAGAACAGAAAAGAAGGAAAGAAAGAATGCTTTTGTGGAGGAGTAAAAAACTGTGATATTTTATGCACAGAAAAAGTATCTCCACAGCAGGAAAACACCCACGAAGAGAAGGGGGATGTGAAAAACCTGCG
>KZ308482.1:742096-777823 GCA_000376725.2 Ladona fulva | reverse complement strand
CCCAAAACCCGAAAACAAGATAAAGCATTCTTTAAATTCTTGCGAAATGCTAAGTGTCTACAAACAGAACCTAATTGACTTGATTGCATCTAATAAATCTTTCTGGATCGTGGCTCTTCTTAAAACAATTTATAGGAAATTTAAGTCAACGTTCGTATTATCGCCTGGGAGACAATAAGTTACGCAAGAATAAATTAGGAGTAGGTAGTATACGTATAAGGTTTCCGAAAGTTTTGTTAAAAGCTAGTTTTATTAAGGATTTTCATTCGAATTTCTATCTATTTCTTACCATTTGCAATAGTTTAAACGTTGGTGGGAACTTGTAAACTTTGTCACTTTCGAAGGCCTTGATATCATTCCCGAAACAGTTTGAATTTTACAAATCTCGGAAGACGAGCGTGTAAATCGGACCTGAAGAACTCAATGGTGACAGATTCCATCACAGAATTTAGACTATACAAATTAACGATTACAACATCCCTCACGAGATTTAATACCTTCTAATCTCTTAATTGACCTTTCTAGGCCCACTGATGATTGAAATATTTAACAGTAATGATTGGTACAGATTAAAACATTATAATTAAATTTTGCTTATTGATATTTGCTTACTCTATGATCAACGCTGCCTACGCCATGATGGGCACTCACTTGCCTGACAGCCGCCGTTGTGAACGCTCGCCATCTCGCCATACCGAACTCTTTTGTGGCCACGTGGCACCCTCTCTTGTTACGTTTACTTTAATAAACGCGTACCGAAAAGCATCAGCTTACCATCATTTATAAAGGCCATCCTTCTCCCACAGATTAAATCAAAGGATTTCTTTACCAAAGAACCTCAGAGAAAGCAAGTTCAGTAATGATGTAGTTGTGTAAAGCATACATGACGTTACATAATCTTTCATCTCTTCACCATCATACTTCTACATTTATCTCGGCATTTTTGGGACATTTAGATATGAGTATTTGCTTATAATCGAATCAATCATACATCAAGTGGACTCGTATGGAAAATACAGTTTTATTCTCATCAAAAATAAAATTTCTGCCAATTACATTAGCTTGTTGTCTTCTAAAGACCCTAATCAATAACCATTTATCCTGACGTAAACAACATTTTTTCTTTATGTGAACGATATTTGATGTTTTACTTAGAAACTATTAAATTTTCATGAGTTATTGATTCCACATTTAAAGAATAAAGATTCACTTTCAGTATCTTGTATAAAACATACATAAATCTTTAAAATTTCACACTCAGGAACAACCTGCTCTATGTAAGTAATTATACATTACAAAATAATCATATTAATACCTGCTTTTTGTGTCACCATTTAACTTTGGACTTTGAATAACTTTTAATAATATTATACAGAAATTGCCAAATGCCAACAGTAATACAAGTAATTCATTTCCACCGCAGTAATAAGAGTGGATATCCTTGCGTGGAAAAAGCAAAAACAATGATAAATACTTGAAAAGTCAACTTTAAGTCCTAGATTGATAAAATCCCATGTATTTCAATATAAATTTGATATTGACTAATTTCAGATTTGAATCCAATTGACTATGGATGAAAGAAGTTATTCATATTAGAAGTGAATCAAGTTACTCAATGAAAAAGCTATTGTAATTAACTAATTTGAAGAGTTACTTTATATTAGGAGAAAAAATGTAACCCATTTTAGGTAAATACAAACAATTTAATTGATAAATGCAAGTTACATATAATATTTTGTATAAATCTCTTTAAAACTAAATCTTTTGATCTCTTCATATTATATTTCTCATCTTCTTGATACGATGAAAATTGAGACAACTCTTGAAATAAATTTTTAAAGGACAATCTTCTTCATCAGTGGAAGTGTCCAACGACAGGTTTCAACTGCTTCTCTCTGCCCTTCTTCATCTCTGCAGACCTCCTTCCCCCTTTCATGTCCAACAGTATACCAGTCCTTCCTCTTTTATCTCTAATCTTGCCTTCAATAATATTTCTTTGCAAACAGCCCCTTCTGTGCCCAATCCATGCCTTTTTCCTTTTGGCATCTCCTAGCTCCCAGGTTGTTTTGTAAACAATAAGATGGCAGAAAATCTGGACAGAAGCTGCCATCTAAGGTATCATATTTAAGGGTCAAAACATGGAGGTTTTGTTAAAATTGGTTCGATTTTGCAAATTAGGCCAGCTTGTTTTCAATAAATTATCTTTTTCGGCGTTTAGAGCAGTAAATGTTATTATTTGGTGGTGTTATGTGTTTCTGATGTTCATGTAGATGTAAAAGATTCAGAAAGATACGCCGAAAGTTGATTGTGACTGATCTAAATAGAATTTATGAGGTTAATTAAAGCTGTAGCATTGAATGCGAACTTCTGAATCCATTCTGACATGGCAATGATATTTGTTTTCCTTCAAAATAATGTATAAGTTGTGTTTTTGCAGCTGGTTCAAGCGTTTCTGAAAAACTTGTTAGTAAAGATATCGGGTTGTAATTTTTCATGAATTCATGTTTGTACAGTGGATTTACAATACTAAACTTTAGCCTTTCAGGGAAAGTTCCTGAATTAAAAGATAGATTCATTATTAGATCATTCATTTATTTGAGCATTTATTAAGAGATCATTTATTTCAGGAGCAATTTTTAAGCCAAAGAGTATTTGATTTAACTTATAACTACCCATTAAGGTATTAAATTGACACGTTCTACTAGACTCCTCCATCTACTGAATGTGCCATTAATCCATTTCTTGAATCTATTACACTGAAGTATGAGTTACAGCTGAATTTTAATTTTATTTCCTCAAGTGTCGGTATTAAATAGGCCTCGTCAACTAAAGATTTCTTAAGCTCTCGAGGATCAATTCAAATTCTGAGTGAATCTTCAGTTTCTTCGACCAAGTTTCACAAGCTTTTCTTCTATTTTATCAAATTTGAATCTGTACCAATTCCATATGATTTTATGTGGTACTTCCCAATATAAAATAAATAATTCCCAAAAAAAAATAAATAATAGTGTCGTCTTAAAACCCAACATATATAGTTCAATTGGTAAGTCACTGCAAACCATAAGTGGCTTATGGCAGGGGGTGTAATTTACCTAATCTATGAGCTTCTCTGATGCTATGGTTACTGGAATAGGTTCTGAATTTCTGCATTTGGTGCGCATATCTCCTAAATTACCCTGGATTTGATGCTGGGACTTTAGGACATATTTTCCCAAACTTCTTTTTGCGCTTTCCTAAATCCTAATCAAACTTATGAGGGATTTCCCAATAAGTTACTTTCTTCAAACAAAAGAGATAGATTTTTAAGTAACCGCAAATGCCAGTTGCATATAGCAGGGGATGTATGAATAACTTAGCTAAAATACCCTGTATGGTATTTCCCAATAAGGCGTTGTCTTGAAACCCAATGAATAGAGTTAGATTAGTATGTCTATGTTCACTGCTAGCAAAGTATGGCTGGAAGATGGTGTATGGCAGGCAGTATATTTATTCCTTTTCTAATCTGTTCTATATGATATTTTCCAAATTGGTGTTTTCTTAAAACCTAAGGAATGGATATACTTTGTAAGTTGTCAGAAGTAGCCACTGATGTATGGCAGAGGGTGTATAATGTCTTATCTAAAATATCCTATACATTTCAACCATGAGTCCATACTTCTCCTGAAATATTATGTAAATGTATACATTGACTAGTAATAGTAAACATTTGCTAAGTTCAAGCTATTAATATAAGGTACTTAAAAGATCATTGTGTTTTGGAACTACTTTTCATAACAAATCAAGCAGATAGTTTCATAATACAATTCATAATTTTAAAAATAGTGTTGAACATTATTACTTTGATTAAAGAAATTAACAATTTATTAAATGAGACATTTAACTAATGCAACTCAGCAGGATTAATTTTGCCATCATTAAAAATGGAGAATGAAGCAGGATCGTGTTTTATTGCATATAATATTATTATTATGAATCCAATCTTTCACAGTAGATTTGATGACATTTTCACTTTCTCTTTTTTAGGAAATATAATTTCTAGTCTAAAGTGAACACTTAAGTTTCTCGCAAGCTTTTTACTGTTGATTATCGTTTTTAAATCACCGATATTATTTCCCTCATTTCTATTCATATGTGGCACAACAGTGCCATGGCTAAAAATCATACTATGTGAAAGGGCACTATCTATAAGATAGCTATCCAGAGGATAAATTTTCTGTGCGACTTTGAAGAAATGGATAAAAATCTAACCAATGATTAGTTTTATCCTCTGGAAACCAATCCAGGGAATAACATGAAATTTATAAAAAACTGAGTCCATGAGTCACGTAGTTAAGAAAGGTGCTCAAGAGAGCGACTCTTGCAGGACATAATGCAAAAAAACTTGTCACATCAGATAGTTGAAGAGCCTACCAAGGAAATAAACATATTAGATTTTCTACTTACTAATTGGCCCGAGTAAAAAACATTAGTTTGTGATGGAATATCTGATCATAGAGCCATAGTTATAGCATGGACTTAGTGAGGCACATGAAACCTCAAAGTACACTCATGAGCTGATTTTGAAGGATTTTGTAATCAGCTCATAACCAATTTTCCAATGATTGAAACACGTACCATATGTTTAAATGACACTTACAATCAATTTCCAAGGACAATACGCAATATAAACAAATCAATTAATTAAATAACAATTGAGAAGTCTAAATGAAAATTACAAAATCTGAAGCAATTTTTAAGAACCTCATCAGGAAAATGGTCGACCAATAAAATTAAGAATAAAATGGAAGATTTTAATGATTAAGAAGTCCAAATGAAAGATGATTTCCGGTGAACAGGAATGATGTTAGACAAGTCATGTACTTGTTGTATCATGGAAGTTGTTAACTCTATAAAAGAAGGAAAGAAAAAATTAGTTCATAACAAGGAAAAGGTTTTAAATGAAAAAATAGAAGACAGTATTGAAACAAATAAGTGAATGATCTAATAAAATGCAACTTAATGAAGTATTCTATTAGTGAACTGGAATTCACAAGGATTAAAGGAAAGGAAGGTGTCTTATTAGGTTGAAAACCTAAGGAAATCCCAAAGGAATAACAATTGTGAAAAATAGCGACACGACTGGGAACTGGTCTCCCACTTTTCGGGCAGGTATTCTAGAATACCTGCCCGGAAAGTGGGAGACCTGGGTTCGAGTCCCAGTGGTGTCACTATTTTTCACACTTGTTATTCCTTTGAAATGGAATTAGTAAATGAAAAAGAAAGCTTAACAATAGAGTAATAAAATTCTGCTGAATATTTAAGTAGTTCTTTGTGATAAATTAATAAAGAATTTGTTAATAAAAGTGTATAAACAAAGTTCCCTTCCCTTTCCTTACAAGAATATGCTTTCAATTCCTTTCCCAGGAGTTATGCTTCAAAATTTTTATGACAATTTTTGTTGAAAAGAGCCAAGATAGGTACGTAATTTAAACCAAGTTGATCAATTAAAACATTCTATAATGTAAACTGTTACATAGCTTATACTGTCTTTGAACCCTGCTTTTCTAGGGAACAAGGGAGGAAATTACAGCACAAAATACAATTTCCTGGAGGAGAGGAAGGATACATATATTTCCTCACTAAATATTTGATACAGATATGCTTCATGACCTGACAATGGCAAAATAATGCCAAAACTGGTAGTCAATTAAAATGTGTGTGTATGTAAATGTATATATCCTTTCTCTTATGGATTTCAACATCTCGGTTGATTTTGTAAATTTAATTTCTAGAAACTATTGTGAAAATGGGCCAAAACATCCATCAAAAGTGTACACATCAAATTAAAACATGTCAAATATTTGTATAGAAACCAGTGATTGACATCCTGATCTCTACTGCACAATAGTGGTCATTTTAAGGTGAGCAAACGTTTTATAGTCTAGGTTGATGTCGACTGATAATTCAGAATTCAAATATGCTGACTGCACTTCAATATTATACAACACTGGATATTTTTCTCTAAAGAGGATAACTAGTATACAAGAATATACTGTCAATGCTGATAAGATGGATTCACTGGAAAAGATAGATTCAATCCACAATTATAAAACAGCATGTCTTTGTGGAAGAGCTTGAAATAAGGTGAAAATAAATAGAAACAATCTTTCATCAGAATACTCTTTGATCACATAATGCCTTTGCTTATAATTCTGCTTACATTACTTCACCCTTGGTGCAATCCAATATGGACTATAGTACAGGTTTATTCTCAAGCTACTTCAAGCCTGTAACATGTTAAACAAATTATTTACACAAAACAAAATATTTAAATACATACATAAAAGAATGATTATGGTACAGAGAAATCTATGGTGAAGAACTTTCACTATAACAAGAAGTTTGAGAGATAAAGTGAATTACTTCACAACTAGAATGAATATGATGTTGAATTTAGGCAGCAAATCTCATTTAACAACCCCAAGCAACTCGAATCAGTTTGGCACATTTGACCAGCAACTGGGGTTGCCAGCAAAATTGTTAATTTCTTCACAACCAATCAACCTAACCAAATAGTACCAACAAATCTACCACGACCCATACGAATACGACTTTGCCACCTGAAGCAATTGGTAGATGAGAGAAGGTTTGCTACTCATAAAAGTTCACATTCCAAAGTAATAAAGATGGAATCAACCATGTACAACCTTAAAGCATAAGGATCTAGACATGAAAAAATTATAAATGCAAAGTTTATATTTTAACGTAGGATAATACTTTCCATAATATTTTGTTTTTAAGTGACAGATTAGAAAATATCATCCATTACCCTCTAATGAAGAGAAAATCATTATTTTCTTGTAAGAAATTTCATGATTCATTTGCTCATACTATAAGAGGCTTTGAGAACAATAAACCATGTAGAAAAGTGATGAACAATCAAAGCTGAAAGAAGAACAGCACATTAAAGAATGTAATTTCACTTTCTTGATGAATTTGCTCAACCCAAAAACTTGTAAAAACATACTTAATTTTTATGACTTTGAAATTGGTAATTTAGGAAACAAATCACCCTTCTCACTTTCAAAATCAGTTAATCTAATGCTTTAACTCACCACTTCAATAAACTATGTCTACAATGCAACAACTAAATACAAATCCAAAATTCAATAAATAACAATATTATGAGAGACTGAATTGATATGATGCAAGAAAAGATAACTTTCTTCTCTTTTCAAAGTTTTTCAGTCCATAAATAAATGACTTTATAAATTCTTTGACAACGGTTTAGAGAACCAAGCTTTCTGGCACCACATTTGAGGAATCCTCTGTCAAATATCCAGCTGATAGGGGAACATTTCTTCCTTCTCCATCAAATACACAGGGTAGCTTTGTTAGCACAGTATCATTGACTAAAGATAGAATATAGAACTGTGACACTCATCAAGCATTTATGCTTTTTAATGAGTTATGTTACAAAATCATCTCTGCTTGAGAAAGTTAAAAAAAAAAACTTTCTAATCTATGCTTTAGCCATGTCTTCCATTCAGACATCTTAATATGATGCAAAAGGATCATTTATCTAGATATCAACCTGCATTAAACAATTAGGCAATGTAGTCAAAACAAGAGAAATTTACAGGGAATAACTAAATACAAATTGAGTTTAAATGTAATCGTTTCATATGTCTTACCTTGTAATTAACAGAATAAAGATAATGTAATAATTTAACCTAACCCAAAAATTCAAGCCAACCTATAAATCAACTTGAGGATGTTTAACCAAATTCACAGCCAGACTAAGTAATATAGAATTTCAAGAGAGTTATCATGGAAAAACATTGCCCAAGCAAATGTTGACACCAGCCCTTCAAATTATCACAGGAGGATGATGCAAGAGAGATTTATAATTAATTTTTCTTTCTCCAAACAGCCAAAACTGCAGTCAAAAGTAAGACTGAAAGCGACAAGAATAAATCTCTTTTATAGGACTGTACAAGAGTGGTGAGTAATCAAATAGCTTTGAGTACATACAATCTGGTATCTCAAATCCAAAAAATGAAAAATCTGGACATCATATATGTTGTAACCTCATGATTCCATAACATTGGTCAGGTGTTGCTCTGGCACAGTAGGCATGTCATCATTTATCTTCAGAACAAGCCAAACATTAACCTCTTTTTTTTATCACAGACTCTAGTAAACATCACTTTCTTTGACTTTTCGTGGCAAGAATATAACACCACCACAAACATTACAGCCAATGGAATGCTCAACCCATCTCTCATTCTTTTTTTTCAAGGATGAACAAGCATTTCTTGAAAATGAATGATGAATGTACAACATTCACATTCGACCAGATTTTCATGCTCTCACACCCACTAGTCATTTTGTACTATTCACGCAAGCAATACAATGCTTATTTAAGGGAAATGGTGCAGGAGTTCACAATCCATTTAAGATTCTTGTTTGTAAAGCAAGTGAGTTTGAGTTTCAGAAAATACTTGGCACATCCTCTGAATCGGTAATAAGGGGAGGGGACTGTGAGTGGGCTCCTGCACAGATGGCCATCAATACAAGTGTTAACTTGGTGCATCTTGTGTCTCTGCACTGGATGTCACTGGCTGCCTGCTCCTCCATCCATGCTCTGGTCGCCTTTGCTGTCGAATCCCCAGTCTGCTGGCACTACTGCTACCTTGCAAATCCCCGTCACCCGGAACTATTAGTAAGGCTAATGCCTCCAATGACTGCCTCACCTAAAGAATGAGTAACATGTCCTTGAGCCACTCCTTAGAAATCAATTGCAATTTAAATCACTTAAAACTCAAAACGGACAGAACCAGTGATTTCAAGACACCAAATTGAACATGATAGATAGCAATTGAAAATAAAAGAATTGCTCTTTAAATACAATGTAAACAAGAAGAGAAGAGTATATGCAAAAAATACTATTACCAGCCTTGCTACTATAAAGCTACTACTTGTGGAGATACTATTGTGTCATTTTACTTTTCCCATTCTCAAAATTTATAATTTCATTTGCAGAAATGTTTTAAGTGAATATAATTCTTTATAAAGAATTATAAAATGATAATTCAGATATGAAACAGATAAAACACACAAGATCTGGAAAAAGATATATAACTCTACATGGGACCTTAAAATTTTGCCTTTAGATGTGGTGTGGTTTTTAATACCACAACACAAATTTTGATAACATTAGACATTGGTGGCAGAGAAAGGGGTCAAAGATTAGAGCATACTTTAAAAAAGAAATGTATTTTTAAAGAGGAAGTTTTAAGTAAATTCAAACGAAAACATGTGCATGATTATCTATTGGCAGTTCCAAACACAAGACAACAGGACCTCACCTACTTACAGCTGCTAAAACATTTTGAACAAGTCTGAATTAAGAAACTCAAGGCCAGGGATTGCAAACCTTTTCTGGCAAGAGTGCCACATTTGATATACATATGAAGGACTTGTGAGCTAATCCTGCCCCAAACAATAGAAGGAAATGATGATATTTTCTATTTTATTATGACTACCATGAGAATTTAAATGCAGTAACTGATGGAAATAATCATTGATTATGATTAATAATGCACAGAATCCAAATTAATTTTTTCTAGGGATTAATTTATAAGGGAAGAATAAATAACAAGGTTAGTGCAGTCAGAATTTTTTGCGCTGAAAGGATTACCTTGAATGCCACTTTGGGCACTTTTGGCCATAGGTTTGTCACTTCAGTTCAAGGAAGTATCTGCCATTTAGTTAAATTGTATTCCATACCACATCCAGAGTGATAAAGTTAATTTGTCATAACTATTGATGACATTATTATATGGACATTTTTATTCCAACAAATCAACTTGATTTAATTTTTAAAGAATTACTGTTTATTTCCTAATATTTTACAATAAAATCATTGGTGAAAATTTAAAAGCATTTTCTTTAGTTCTAAATTCTTAAATAAGTATTTAATACCACATTCACAATTTTCAAATACCATGATATCGTTCTACAAATACAATTAGTAATATTACAAATTCATCAAAGTAAAATTATCTCTTATGATAATTCCAATTAGAAAAGAAAACAATAGAAGATCATGGTTAGCTAGATATCAAAACCTGCAACTATAATAGCTTTGATAGGGTGTCCACTACCCAGCTTATAAGAAACTCCTTATGGAGAATACAGTAAAACTTTGCAACAACTAAACTAAGTAGACTGAAAAATTCTAATTTTTTCATTGAAAGACACCACATATATACAACGTAATGTTGAAAAGTACACCCAGTTAAACATAAATCTTACCACCTCAGATGAAACCCCTACAAGAGGCAGTGAGTTTCACGCTAGCAAGTCTTGAGAAGAGAGAGAGAGAGAGAAAGAGGAAAAACAAGGAGGAGATAGTCCATGATCTTCTTGCAGTGTTTGTGTGGATTTTTTTATGTTATTAATATCACAATCATTTATCAGTATTTATTTGCAATTCTATATATTTGTTTTACTGTTATCGCTGTGGTATATCACACAGAAAGTTTCAATGCATCACGCTTTCATTCTGTCACAGTTATGAATCAACAAAGAAACTCATCAGGATTGCGATGGAAAAGAGACAAAATAGCCTCAGAGTCAACCACACGATTGCGTTTATTCTCCTCCATGAGCAAACACAGCATCCATCTTGCTGGGATTTTTTTCTTACTCAATTTTTCCAGCAAAATTGAAACACTGTACCTTGCGATACGCCAGTGGCATTTGGAAGAGTTGACAATAGCTTTTGATGGGTAAAACAAAAGAAAAAGGAAATAATGAAAGGAATGGGTAGGGGATACTCCCAGGGCTAGGGTGACAGGGAAAGGCTTCCCTTCTTTCTGGATGAAACAAGATAAACCCAGATGAGAATCTGTCACAAACAGTGCCAAATCTCACAAACCTAAAAGTAGTATTCTTAAAAGTTCTTCAACAGCTTAGGTCATTTCACACCTGGGTCATCACCGAGAATTGAACCCCAAGACCACTTTCACCAAAGTCAAACTGGTTGCCCACTAGTCTATCTGGGAGCCTTAATTTCAGTCTCATTGCCAGTCGGTTGCTGAGATATTTGTGTGACCTACTGAAGAACACACATGCATCAATTACCACCCAGGAAAAGATACCAAGCAATGAGATTGCTTATGACAGAGGTATCAGTGAGAAAGATTGCACAGAATTTAAATATATTGTGGGAGTGAAATAAGGCAAGAAAGAGATTTAGCACCAGATAAAGAATCGGACAGCATCGCTTAGCAAGGAAAATGACCTTGCACGGATAGTTGTTATAACACTGGCTCAATTTTGGAAATGCTAAATGTTGCTTTTGGCAAATGGTACAAACGTTTTCTAGAGGGTCGTGAGAACAATGAAGATGACGAGCACCCTGGACCATTGATAACTGATAACTGATGACTGATAACCTGGACCATTGATAACTGATGATAACGTCAAAATGGTGAAGAAAATGATTATGGACGATTGCCAAATCACTATCAAAGAGGTTGCTGATGATGTTTGCATATCATTTGGCTCATGCCAAGCAATTTTTATGGATGTTTTGGGCATGAAATGGGTGGCAGCAAAATTTGTCCCAAAATTGTTAAATTTTGACCAAAAGCAGATAATCATTGCTCAAGAATTGCCGAATGAAGTCAATGGCGATCCAGAACTTATTAAACAGGTTGTAACTGGTGACGAAACATGGGTGTATGGGTATAACATCGAAACTAAGGCCCAGTCATCCAGATGGAACCAAGAAAAGTATGTCAAGTTTGATCAAATGTGAAGGTTCTTCTCACAGTTTTCTTCGATTTCAATGGCATAGTGCATCATAAGTTCTTGCCACCAGGTTGTATAATCCAATAGGAATATTACCTGGAAGTTCTATGCCATTCTCATGAAGCGATCTGAAGAAAATGATCGGACCTGGTACAAAACAATTTGTAGTAATTGCTCCATGATGACACACCAGCTCATACCTCACTGCTTGTTCATGAATTTTTGCAAAATCCAACACCATGTGCTGTATCACAGCTATGTCGAGTTGGCCAGAGTCGGCACGTTCAAATCTTCCCGCCCAGTCAGACAGAGAGAGAGAGAAAAGCATGGTGGCAAACACCACTTCCTCTCGCTTTCTAACTCGCTTTCAAAGTTGTGATTCCGCTGGAGCAGAGATGCTTCACTTATATAGGAGAGTGCAATTGGATACACTGGTGCACCAAGTGAACAATGTGGTGGGAGATTATTTGATTGGAACACAGATTCCCTTGTGCTCTGAGTCAGGTGATCTCCCTGTTTCCCCTCCATCTGTTCTCCCCTCCTGTTTAATTTGAGATAGGCAGTGATATAAGGAGTAAAAGGGGCAGATCACTGGTGTGTGCAGTCTGAGCATGAATGCTGAACCTGAACTGAAGGCTGTTCTTCCAACCTGTTGATGGATTTACTGACATTGGAAAGTGAATTAAAACCTCATTCAAGTAGTTTTGGGACATTTATCCTTAGTAGTGATTTGAGTTATTCCTATGTTTGAGTAATTGTTGGACTTTGTGACCACAGCTGTGTTATTTTTTTATGCAACTGAATTACATTGATTTTCTCATGCTATTTTGGCTATGCTGTTCTATTCTCCTTGTCTCGTTTCATTTGTATTTCCTTGATTTCTTACAAGTGTTCGAATGCTGCAACTTCTGATAGTAATTTATGGTTTTCTATGAATGCTTATCATGTAATTGCGGTACAACCATTATGATGCTTCAGCCACCATATTCACTGGACATGGCCCACTGTGATTTCTTCCTATTCTCAAAACTGAAAAAAAAACCTTGAAAGGACAACTTTTTGCCAATATTGAGAAGAACAAGACAGAATCACTAATCACAGTTAAACACATGTAACCTTTTTGACTGCCAAAAATAGACTAAGCTTTCAAATGGCCCTTAACAATGTATGTTATAGACATGTGTACCAATACACAGAAATATTATTGACAATTGGAATAATACAGCCCAGGAAATTTCAAAATTCTGCGTATTTTTTGATTAACCCTTGTATAACATTTTCTGCAAAATTAAATTAATAATTCAAGTTCAACAGCAGGTACCCTACATATCAGCACACCAATTAATAACTTACTTTATTTATATTAGTTTGTAGGCATCTAAAATGTTTATAATTTTTTATGTAATTATTTAATGTTTTTCATTATAATTTGATATTACTTGATTTACTTCCTTGTGATATGTTGTAATTCTAATTTTCAGAGTTATTTTCCAAGTTAACTTTGAATGATTCCTTTTCAGTGTATATCCAGATAACTTTTTGTAGTTTTTTCATGCTTCCCTTTTCAAGAGCATTTTCCTGCAATATAAATTAGAAGAAATACAGTTGATTGCACTCTTATTCCATGATTTTATTTATCTCCTTCATCTGTCGCACGGTTTTCATTCATCCTTTAACTTAATTCATGGTAGTGAGTTTTTTCTTAATAATCTTAAATGTTGAGGGGTAACATGGATTACTTCTAATGGAAACGTTCATCCTGCGGACATAGAGAGCATGAAACATAATTAAGTTAACATAATTAGTTCTTTTCAATCATGCAATGATATAATTTTTTTATTAGGGGATAATCGAGGCAGCAAAAATAACTTTACCCCATACGTCGGAGAAGAGTGAATCGCCTGTAAGATTCAGGCAGAAAAAAGGAAATCTGACTTTCATTCTTTTTTAGTAGTACACTGCTAATACAGTGAAAAGCAATACTGAATTTTAACAAGATTTTATGTTAATAATAATGATACAAAAGCATTAAACGCATTTCACAAGGATTTAAAGTGGCACCGACAAAGTCTTTCACTCAGTTCCCTCCTTTTAGCCAATAGAATGCAGAGAAAACTTTAGACTCGCTCTCTTCGTGCTTCACGCTAGTTATGCGGGTTGCTTCCAAGGTGGTATGATTTATGTGTAACTGAGTGTACTATATTCAACTGCAATTCAAAATTAAATGAGTTTTTTCTTAAGAACTAATTAACAGATAACTTCTTTCATTACATAATGCTTGTCCTACACTTTCTATACTGAAACTTCATCATACTATTTTGTAACTACTTCTTAATATAAGACAGCACAAGATCAAACTTTTGGCTGGTGATACATTTTCCTGAATTAGTATGTTTTTAAACAATTATAAGTAGTCAAAATCAATCACTTCAACCTTGACTCTGGGGTAATTCATCTTGAAACATGAGATTGAGAAAAAAAATTGTCTTTACTCCACTAATATATAATTCAGATGACCAGTTTTCACATGTTCACAATGAAACTGGTAGTATGAAATATTTAATTGTGTAGTAAAGACAATTTGTTTTCTCAATCTTATTTTTTTAAATGGTAGTTGTCTGTTATAGTTTTCTATATTTCTATATAACTGAAAGAAAGTAAGATTGCACTCTGGAAGTTGCATATTGTCTTTTATTCTCATCTGGTATATCAGTAAATAGTATCTGCAAATTTTGTTGTACTGAAATTGTTTTCATGATGTGTGTCAGACTATTTCTTGTGTATCATCACCTGAATCAATATCAAATGCTCCCATTAGTGTTTAAACAGGCTTTGAAGATGAATTGGCAATGCATTTTTACCTTAGTGCTACTTATTGCAACCTCAACTATCAATTATAGCAAAAGCTTAGTCATATATGTTCATAGGAAAGAGTACTTCAACCTTTATGGTAGTGCCCTATAGAAGATACCAGTTTCATCAAGATCATTTCTACAGCCTGAATGATAGCTAGAGAATTTGGGGTAATTGAATATAAATATGCCATTCATTTACTTCACGTCTATTCTCTACAAAGTCTCAGATTAACAATTGTGATGAGTTTTAATTATCAAACCATCCCATGGAGAATTTGAGATCCTCAAATATATTAATTTCTGTGCATGATGTTTCCCTTTTCCTATCAATAATTATAGGCACATTACCGCTACAATACTCCAAAAAGTAATTAAATAAATGTTCTTCTCATTTTGCTCAATTAATTTATTTAGCACCTCACTCTGCTATGGCATCTGATATTTTGTTCCTGCTATGAATAATTGAACTAATGAACTTTTGTTGCAATACTCAGCTTGGATTTTCCACTTGTTTTACTTTCTTTTACAGCATGAAGAATTTCTTTTTCCTTTTCTAGAGAGAGATGTTTCCTATACTTTTTCATATCCACTTTACTTCAGTCATCACATCCTCCTGACCTTTGAGCATGCTTTGGAATTACACAAGGAAAATAACACGCTGTTGCAAAAACCCCAGATGATGAAATTCATGTTTTTGCTCTGCAGCATTAATACCTGATGGAATTTTTTGTGCTGTAACTTTACCAAACCTGTTTTAGATGGTCAAATACTTGATGAAACTTGTATATATCACATTTTACTTGATGATAACATAACAATGTCAAAAGAGATTGACTTGCGCACAAATTCACAGTTTTTGGTATTCCCAGTTTCACATAAATCTTACCATATTGGATGCAGTGGCAGTGAGTTTAGTTTCAGGTGAGCAAGAGAGAGAGATAAAGGGAGAGAGGAAAAACATGGAGAAGGCAGTCCATGTCCTAGCTCCACTTTCAATATTTGCAAGGATTTTTTAATCCTATTAACATTACAATCATTATTAGTATCCATTGTTTGATGGCATTAACATAGCATAATAGTATAATAACAAAACAGATGTTGGAATGCATGAAATCAGTGGTTTAAAATTTGTTGTTCTATTCAGTATTATATCTAGCTTTCCTTCCCACAAAGAAGAGAATGTTGCTCATGAGATTCCATTATTACCAAAGGATTGAGGCAGGTGACCTTTCCTTAAAAATTATAAGTTTAGGTGACGGCTAGAACAGCATTTTGAGGGATAAATCCACAAAGCCTGTCTCTGAGCCAGCTTCTGTTCAATACTGGAAGGGGAAAAAGAAAATGATGTCACGAGTACTTCAAGATGGGGGATGGCTTCATAGGGATGGATAGAAATCAGGAAGCGGCACCATCTGTAAGGCACTACAATACATACACACATGGTTTTAGCAACCAAAAGTGTAGGAGGTTTTTTAATTCCAGATTTTTCGATGAAGTAGTGACAATTCCCAGTTGCCCTGTTGGTTACTTTGAGCAGGAGCAATGAACTCCTTTAAAAGCATAATCTATTCACTCACCTTCTTCATTTTCTCATCCAATATATATTTTATCCTGAATATAACTGCCTTCAGAGAAACTACTTATTTGCATATTTAGGTAATATCTCAGTCAGAGATGCTTAAAACTCAGATGAACTCATTTATGGTTCTACAGTGTTACAAAACCGAGAGGCGATTTATTATAGATGCTAATAGCAATGAATGTTTAGGATTAGCAAAAAAATCAATACTTTCTGCAAACTTCTCTGATATATTTCTAATTATTCATCTTATTCTCAAAAATACAGGATACAATGTCGATGGATTGATTATACTTCGAGAAATTTCTTAATGCATCAATTGATTCCTAGGATCTCAGAATTTGTTTAAACTGGCGATGTTCATATTTTAAAGCAATCTTCTTTTAATTCCAAAAGCAAGTTTCAAATGTTAACTATGGCAGTACCTAAATCATCATCTTATCAACAATTAATTTTAGAAATAGGTTTGGTGGTGTTTGTAAACTGATAGAAATTGCTAACCGTAATATCACTATATATGCCTATGGATTATTCTAAATTTCACCTACATTTAGGGTTAAGTTATCAATAATCGACATAGAATCTTCAAGTTAATGCTAAAATGTATGATTGGGGTGTTAAATATTATGTGATTGCATTTAAAATAAGTATTATAGTGACATTATAATAGTTACTTAAGTTGATCGGACAAGATCATCTTCAAAACTCAATTTATCTCACTTCAATGCTCCAAGTTAAACAATTAACAACTTAAACAATTTGGTAATTGTAAGTGCAGGGAATAAAATGTTCGATGGTATTTCTTATGTTCATTTCTCCAGTTATTTCAGTCCATGAAATTGATAACTGATTTGAGGAACAACATAAAGCAGAGAAAACAATACATATAAACAAAGAAAACATTTATTGACAAGGAACTTGATGAATATTAGTTTACAATTTTCAATATTTCTAATTTTTTAAATGTTTGTTCTTGATTTATTTTAGTATAAGCTAATAGAGTTTATGTAATTCATTGAAACACAAAAGAAAGGGTAACATAGTCTAATAAAATGCACCTAAACACTGTAAATATTATATTATAATTAAAATTTTCGGATTGTCTAATTTCATCTGCAATGATCTTTCTTTGATTACTATTTTAAAATGAAAAACAAACTATTTGAAACATCTTCACAATGTTCATAGAGTATTATGGTATCTCTAGTGTGAATTATGTTACAATGTTCCTTGGAGTAAATAAAGAGTATGGTTCGATTGAAGCAGGTCAACTTCAATGATGATTACTTCATGACTGATCTTGGAACGAATCCAAGAAGTGTATTTCACTCAGAAGGGAGAGTACAGGCGTGAGCGAAAATAACTCAAAAACTGCAAGGTACATTGGGATACTCGTAATAACTGGAACATGTTGCAACACTGTAAAGAGTCCCTCCCTCCCTCTGCTTATGGTATTAATTTTGCTCGAAAGGGTGTGTGGGATTCAATTCAAAGGAAAGGTTGCAGCATGGGTATTGGCTCCATAGCTGACACCCATTTAGAAGGACAGACCAAATTTTAATAAAGATATTGATGGAAACATTGCATATATGCAATGGCAGCTCTAATGTATGAGTTATAAACAGTTTTGATGAAAGGAATTTGCAATTTAGAATTGTCAAACAAGTTGAATATGTCTTTTTACTGCAAAATCAACATTATGGACCTCCGACTCGCTGATTCTCTAATGGAAAGAGAATAGGTGCATAGAGCAGTCAATTTTTCTTACCTACTGTCACCAACATTATCACAAATTCGCTTGATATATGATCTCAGAAAACTGTTCCAAGAAGTGATAACAAACCTTATCTTGGATATTTCACGTGAATCTTTAGTAATATGAAGGGCAGTCAAATGAAAACTGAACACCCGCCCTAAAACACATTCCTTGCAAAAGTTGGCAAAACTGTTATTAAGTATTGATACTGACAACTGTAGGGTAGGAGAAATGCATAGTGAAAACGCCTCCCACTCTGGTATCTCCATCTTGTCGTGATTAGGAAGCTTGTGTACCTAAGTGAATCTGAGAGCTATGCCGGCGGGAGTGTAAGCTCCTGGTAAAGTTACCCAAGCCGGACAGGTCAAGGGCGATAGGCCAGACAAGGAGAGATACCCTGGTCCTCCAGGTTGGGGGTTAAGCATAGGGCTAATGACCCTATATTGTAAAAACATCATTGTTAAGAAACTTAATGATAATGAAAGCCGGACCAGATTTCTGTTGCATGCCAAAAACATTTTCGCCCTAATGGTCACAAGTTCGATTCTAGGAGGCATCAAATTGTGCCCATAAGGAATATAGAGGAAGTCTTTTTAAAAATTTTAGTCTTGGCACCTACCAAAAAGATAATTTTCTATAATACAGCAAATGAAGAGTATTTGTGGTTGGTTTTCAAATTCAAGCCTAAGTACTCCTAAACAGATCCTTGGTTAACAAAAGGAAGGATTAAGTATTTCTCTATAAGAAATGTACGGGAACTCGGATAATATTTGAAGCCACTTCCCAATACGATTTTGAGATCAAACCTAAGGAATAGTAATTAGAATAATTTTGAAACCGTAATATGAATGGAATTCTACTGCAAGTACTCTTAGTTCGATGGCAGGACAGATCATATTTCTCCCGTAAAGTTATCACAAGGTGCGTTTAAAAATTTTTTTCCCAGACATCTTCCGAAAAATAAAATTGCAAAATTAGGACAATGGATAGAACTAAAGATTATGGCTCATAAATAAGTTTAAGAAATTCTAATTTCATCATTGCTTTGATGCTAGGGCATGTTAAGCTTTATTCCATTAGGAATGTACAGGCTAATTGGATAATGTTTTAAGTTACTTACGCTTAGATCTGGCCTTGATAATTAAATATTAGCAATTCAGCAGCATCTAAGCGGTAATAAGATTGAAAAAAATACTGCAAATCGATTGGCGTAAGGCCCTGGGTGTATTATTATCTTCCCTATGGATCATAAATGGTACTTCTGAATATGATGTCATAAGAGTCTTGAAATCAATCAGTCAGAGTAAGAAATCTCAGCAAATTGCCAGTTATGTATGGCTGGCAGTGAATGGCTTTAGGTGTATTATATATACATATATTATATCTATTTCTACAGACGATTCTCCGGATATTACTCTTTATATAGACGCTTCTGCAGATATATATGTATATAGGATACAAAAGATGAGGGTGAAGGAATACCCTCACAGAGTCGATGATTTTTTTCTGTAGAGATCCGGGTTTGGACATTATAGAAAAAAGTGGACATCCATCATAGGCATCATGGATTAAATTCTAGGAGGCCCCAAAAATGGCATTTATCCCTTTTAAATACATTGAGATCATTTTCAAATATTCATTTAGCGTATTTTGGATTAAGATACAACGTGGAAATTTATGGAGTGGTTAGAAAGTATTTTTATCTTTTTTTGACGCATGAGCATTATCCCTAATGGCCCCAAGTTCGATGCTAGATAAATTCTTTCTTCTATATATTTATATATATTCTTTCTTCTTTCTCTATAGTATACCTAGAGGTTTTTACGCTGAGGGTCCTTAGTTCGATGCTAGGGCAGTTTTTATGTCTGAAGTTCATGAACTCATTTAGGGTCATTTCCATTAAGATAGCAACTTGCAATTCACGGTGCTGTTAGAATAGATGATTGTCTATCGTATGCTGTCAAGTTTCTTGCTCTTAAGGCCCAGGTTCGATCCCCGGACCATTCGAATGACAGCATTTTCAAAAATTTGTTATGGGATTTCCCGGTCAGGTAGAAGGTTGAAATTCGCCAAATCTATAGAAGTTAGGGATTTCTATCATATTCTGTAAGAATATTTGTCCTAATAGATCCAGGTTCGATGCCAATTCTTATGGACGTGTTTTGAATAATTCGTTTAGGTTACTGTAGTTGGTGCATGGAACTCAGCGTATGGAAGGCTGAGTGTTGCAGGTGGTGTGTAATGCCTTAGTTAATCTATCTTACATTAAGCTTGCAGTATGCAAAAGCTTTTACTAGTATCTTTTTATATAAACNAAGAAACGAGGCTTTTATAAATGTGCAGAGTTGTACCAACCATTTTATAATGAACCACTAGTTATTATTTAGTTATAATATAGCATAAAACAAAAAACGCTTTCGTCCATAGTAACGTTAAATACAACAACTAAAAGCACACGTGGTAATCATCAAATATAATTTATTACATCATTCTTTTTAATAACTAATCGATATCCGTAAAATCTGCAGGTTATACGATATTAATTACGAGAAAATATTATACAATAATAATTACGATAATCGCAAAAACTGCACGTACGAATACTCCGAGTTATCACAATGAATATTACACCATAACGATACTAACACACCGATAACTTTATCATAAATAACAACAATCCCTTTCGTCGACGAGTTGACTCTTAGACAAGCTGTCTTTCGACTAGTCGTCTCAGCGACGAATAGTCCTACGACGATTCGTCTCTACGACGAGAAGTCTAGCGACGGGTTGTCCCATCGACCGGTTGTCCTTCGACCAACTGAAACCGAACCGGAATCCCCATTGGCCCTTTCAAACTTTCGCTACCCCGTAAACGTATGACTATCCGCAACATGCCAAAAAGGGGGTTTTTCTCGTCAGAGTTCAGCTTCACCCATTGTCAATTCTATGGTTCTTTTGGGAGAACAGACAACACCTTTCTATGGGCGAAACAAAAGAAAATGGAAATAAAGAGAGGAATGAGAAGGGGGACACTCCAAGGGCTAGGGTAACAGGGAAAGTCTTCCCTGCCTTCTGGATGAAATGGAAGAAACCCAGATGAGAATTTATCACAAATGGCGCCAAATCTCACTATCATTGCAAGTCATTTGCTGACATATGTTATTGTGTGACCTATAAAAGAACTGACATGCATCAATTAACACACAGGAGAAGATACCGAGCAGTGGAATTGCTTATGGCAGAGGTTATAGCGAGAAAGATTGCACAGGAGTTGTCTTGTGGGAGTTCAATAAGTTAAAGCAAGAGAGAAATTTAGCATCAGATAATGGTTTGGACAGCATTATTTTTGAATAAAAATAAACTTGATTTAATTACACAATTATTTGTTATGGAACTGGTTTAATATTTCCAGAAAAGTATCACTAGAGTGTTGATGTTATTTCATCATAAACTAATTAATAATTTGATCTATGAAAAGGATTTTGCAGCCTGCAGAATTTTAAAATAATAAGTAGTGATTATTAGATTAAATTAATTCTCAACAGATCATTAGATGAATAAATAACAAAATGAAGGGTGTTATTATTCTAATGTCTATATGTTACTTTCTTTAAANTTAGTATTGCAATCAATATTTTACATTGTTTTTATTGATTTGTTGGAATGTAAAATATCTATAATATTTACTATAATTATTTGATTTATTTAATTGTCATTTACTTCTTTTACTACCAAGTGATATGTTGTGTTTCTTAATTTTGAGAGTTCTTCTACAGGTTAAGCTTGAACGATTCCTTTTCTGTGTATTTGTCCAGATGACCTCTTTCGTCTCACCTTTCCTTTCTAAGTTTTGCAGTTTTTTACTTTCAATTCCATACTCAAGAACATTTTCTGCAAAATGAATGAGTTGAAATACAATTGATTGCCTTTTTATTCCATATTATTATTTATCTTCTTCATCTGTCGGTGAGTTTTTGTTCATCTTTTAACTTAATTCATGGTAGTGAGCTTTCTCTTAATTATCTTACATTTTAAAAGATACCTTAGACAATTTCTAACAGAAAAGTTCGTCCTACGGATATGAAGATCATAAAACTTAATTAAATCGTTATTTTCAAACATACAATGATATCATATTTTTATTAGAGGATAATTGAGGCAACAAAAACAATTTTACCCAATAAGTCAGGAGAAGAGTAAATTATAATCTATAGCAGAAGCCTTAACTAAGTGGAACTCCATTACTGGGAAAATAAAATTCAGTAAGTAAAATTCCACAGGAGTATATTTATTAACACGACCGGTTTCGAACAGAGTTAGTTCATCATCAGGTGAGTAAAGCAAGTAAACCAAAGCATATATAGGCAACTACAGCCAATAGGAGAGGAGGGTGGGGCTAGTTCATCAAATGGAAGAAGAGGTGGGTGTATTAGGGAGAGGTAGGGGTGGAAGGAGACCAACGGTCGACAGATATCCCTGATTTTTGTTCTTTATCAATTTTGTCTTTATTATTGAGAAGGGTTTTTCCTATGTTGTGGGTGGTGTAGAATGCAGGGTTGATGTCATTGTGTGTTAGTATGTTAGAGAGATGGTAGAATATTAGTGGTATCAGGTGACTTTAACTGTGACCTACTATTGGACTCACCCCAAAAAACTGAGTTAATGAACATGTATAAAACTTATGGCATTGAGTGTTTAATTGACAGACCCACTTGTATCACTTCCTTACCTAAAACACTTCTTGATTATATGGTGACTAACTATGATTACAAGAAATCATTCTCAACTGTGTGTGACCATGATATCTCCGAGCATTACTTAATTTCAACTTCACCCTTCAAATTGATTAAACAGAAAACACTACTAAAAAAGTGCTTTCTCCTGAAAATGTGAATTCCTTCAAAATTGTATTGACTATTGCAAACTGGGATGACATCTTTGGTAAGGATTCTTTTGAAGATAATTTTATCTACACATTACATCTACACATACATTAACTGGAAAGTGAACTTGTGAACCTCACCTCTGTTGCTGCACTCGTTTACCGCACTGCCTCGCACACATTCATTTTAGTAATGAAGTATTTAAAAACGTTGAATATGATGTCTTTTTCTTTGCTCCATATCCTTCCTCTGATCGTATTCTTTCCTACTTCAGCCATTTCAACTAATATTCAATTTATATAATTTAAATATATAATCAAAGTCAATAAAATTTAATGTCACCAAGAGTATTAATGCTGATAATAGCAAAAATAAAGTAAAGCATTTCAATATCTACAGCGCTTCATGTGAATGTAAAGAAAATGTTCCTGTCCACTGGTAAATATGGCCAAATACATTATTTGTACAACTTAGGAAATTCAACGTCACTACAGCATAAGTAAAAATCACTATTCACAAAACATTTGGTGGCACATATACGATATAACAATGTGATGACCCCATAAAAAGGAATCAAATGCATTCACTCCCTCCTCAAGTTTCAGCGCAAATATTTTAAACAGAATTTTAGAGCTGAAGTGAGAATAATACGACAGATAAACTAATAATCTTCAAAAAGAATATATGGTAAGAAAAATAACTTTTGGTAAAACTTTTACGAGTCTCAAACACGAACTACAGAAGATACTCTTTTTTGGCTGCAAGCTAACACAAAACACTGAAAGGACTCTTCCAAACCAATTCCGAACGAAAGGAAAACTGAACTCTATTTTAGCTAAAAATGTCATGGTAGTACCAGGAATGGCAGAAGAGCAATAAAACAAGAAAGCCAAGGGAAATCTTCCAATGGAAAATCAGCCTTAATATACGTATGTTTAAAAAAACTGGAGGGTACAAAATGCAGTTATAAGGCATCGAGAAGGGCTGGGGAATACCATTCTTAATCCCTTAAGACTGGAGGTCAAAGAAGCGAGAGCACTCAGCAGAGGGTCACCATTGTTTACTAAGTTTCCCACTCCTTCCTCCTTTTCTCTGAAGGCAAAAAATACTGTTACTATAATTTTTCGGAATAGAAATGTGCACACGTGTCAAGTACAAATTCCACTGAGAAAAAGGGACACCGCCAAGCAGCAGACTCTGAGAGAGCTTTGTTTGGCAGAAAACACGGTATGGAAAGGAAAAAGAATTCCTGCCTGACGAAAATTAAGCTTCCATTAGTGTCGAACATCATACATCGCTCCAGTACATCGGAACCCTAGAGGGCCTAGAGGTTACCGAGTAAGAATTCATTCTTCTGTGGATGAAATTTTCAATGACCCAAATTTTCAATCTTTCCTTAAGTAAAAAAATATCATTCAAATAGAATGATAGGATCTTCCTTGATAAAGGGAAGATTGATAAATTGATCAATGATATTTTAAATATCTTGAAAATGTATCAGTAAATACATTTGCTCAAGCTTATTCACTGACTGAAATTACAAGCATAAGTTTACTGATATAAGCCGACCGTGACTAATTTATGGCACACGTGCAAGGGGAGCCTTCACGTGACTAAAAGTATTTATCGAATCCGAAGTCGAAATACTTTCACAAAATTAAATCATTGAAAACTTATTGAGAATAAAATTTCAGAGTAGAAAAAATGGCAAAATCTACTTAAAATCATCAACTTTGGCAGGCTTTCATCGATTTTGGTTCGCCGTACGCAGCCGCCGCGAATCGAAGCGCGTGGCGATTACTCTCTCGGATATGAAAGTCAAAAAGTAAAGTTCTGTTCAAGATATCACCTCGAAACAAACCGTAAATAAAAATTTCAACATTCATCTCAATTTCTCTTGCGACAAGTTCTTCGTCACGTGAGGAACAAAAAAGTTTTAGGCGATGTATAAATTAGACTGCACGACCAAATTCTTCGAAAGTTTCGTTCCAATTTCATAATTTTTTACGAGGATGTGATTACTCGAAAATTAATCTCATGTGATTTTTAAGCTTTCGAATGATGCAAAGAGCAATCACAGAAAAAAGCAGCATTTTATGTTGTGTTGGAAGCGAGTAATGACAGTTTCAAAAATGTTCACGGGTGAAAATTGCAGCCATTCATTCAATATTTGCTTAAAGCTTTGTTTCTGTTAACATAAAAGCATAAAATCTTCATCAATATGTTGATAAAGTCATTCTCATTCAAACTTCATCAGAATTGAAGTTGAAATCGACCATCGTATACTACAAATCTTAATTTTATCCATCCGAATCTAACGCTCTGCGTAAAGGAGACCTGGGACGAGGCTTTCCCAGTAAGACTGCCAGGTTTTTTGGAACGGAGAATAGAAAAATTTCAAATACTCCACCATCTCCACCATTCCTTTTCCCTTGCCAATGAATTCCTTTTCACCGAGAATCCTTCTACATTGTTTACCAGCCTTTTCTGTTCAAAACCCCATCCCCCTCCACTTAACGACCTATTATGAATAACAAATTGGCTCCCTTATTTTGTAACTCTCCTTCCCTTTCCCCCCCCCCCCACCTCTGGTTAGTACGTAAGCTGTTGTACCGAAGCCTCTGTGCCTGATGATGGTGTAAATTTGCACCAAAACCATGGTTGCATAAATAAATTCTGTGGAAAGTAAACATTTTATTTCTTCTTCGATTTTAAACTTAAGTCTGACACAATTATAATAAAAAGTGGGGTTCCTCAGGTAAGCATATTAGGACCAATACTTTTTCTATTATACATAAATGACTTACCATTGATCAGCAACAGTTCAAATATAAGATCAGTTATTTTTGCAGATGATATAAATTTTCTATTGACAGCTTCTAATATGAACGAGTTAAACCAGCAATGCATGAAAGTCTTGGATCAAGTCTGGGACTGTTGCCTATTAAATGGACTCAAATTGAATACTGGAAAAACACAGTTGATGCAATTTAATAATAGAATGTTCCAAAATATGGATGACCTAACCCTAAATGATGTTGTAGTAAGACTAACCACTAGCAGCAAATTTCTATGTATGACACATGACCAAAGAGATAGTTGGGCTGCAGATGTTTCTCATTTATGCTCAATATTAAGTACCACATTTTATAGCCAAAAATTTAAAAAAAAATACTGCATCCTTAGCCCTTTCGCTCCTGTTGTCGTGTATACATAACAGATGTTTTCCTATGCAAAAGACCTACTGTTGTTTATAGATGACGGAGGTTTTCCTACGCTAACTGCCTACTCGTCTATAGACAACACAGGTTCAAGCTTATTCTTCAAGGAGAAGTATAGCTCCCAGGTATATATTTTGGCCCCTTTATGGCTGAAATTGCAGGTTTCCTTACACTTCTCCGTGCAACCGCATGGGTCTTAGAGCTAATGTGCAGCCCCTTTCACAGCATGGGGCCACTGTTAAATAAATGTTATTGCAGTTGTTTTTCTAAAGAATGATTTGTTGCTCCTTCAGTCAATATATCCTTGGAGTTGAGAATTTCATATTTTGCTTGTAGTTTAGAGCTTTTAAACAAAATTTTTGTGTTAATATTAACGTATTTACAGAAAATAGCAGATATTTCAATATCATTATGGCAGATTTCTAAATATGTTACTATCATTAATCTTGGTAAGCGATATTTGGTGGAATTCCATCTTCACAATAACACAAATTGATTATATTTGTACTAGGTATTCCACAGCGGTTTTAATGTAGCACGACCGGGTTTCGACGTATTCACGTCATCATCAGGTGGCTCGGAAACTAAAACTAAAACAGTAGCCTAAATATCCATAGAAGAATGAGGAGGGGAGAGGGATGGTTGTAAGAGGAGGAAGACCGCAAGGATGTAGGGTATTACTAATGTTCCGGCTAATGAAACCCTGGAAATTATCGAAAAAACTCTTATCTATAATAATGTGGACAGAATCTACGCAAGTGAACTCAAGAAATTGGTGAAATTGTGTATAGATCAGAACTATTTCCTCTTCAATGGCCGCTTCTATCGCCAAAATAATGTGCTCACCATGGGTTCTCCGTTATCACCCATCCTAGCGGACATATTTTTAGATAGTCTAGAAACCAACTTTTTCAATTGTAAATCCCCTCTATTACCAAAAATCGTGATGTGGAAACGATATGTTGACGACATTTTGTGCATATAGAAGGGCTCAGATAGACAAATTGTGCAATTAGTTAACCTGTTAAACTCCCTCCACCCATCCATGACCTTCACCTCCGAAATTGAAACAAACCACTCTCTAAATTTCCTAGACCTTACCCTAACCATCACAGATACTTTGATAAAATTTGCTATATACAGAAAACCAACATATACTGATCATGTCATCCCTGCCTCATCCAACCACCATCACTCACACAAACTAGCCTCCTTTCACTCCCTCATCCACCGGTTACTCAACATCTCTATGTCCCCCAACGACTTCCAAATCGAATTAAAAACGATCTTCACCCTTGCCTCCAACAATGGCTATGCACCTTCCTTCATTAACAAACTACTCACCCGCCATAGGCGGAAAATAGCTCTGAAGGCAATTTTTAACCCATCCCCAACTATCCATCTGAACCCTCCAAGGTGGGTAAAATTAAATTTCAACAGTAGAATCTCATACCAAATTCAAAATGCCCACGTCAGATCTTCGCATTGCATATTACAGCCGTTTTAACTTGAGATCCCTCTTGTGCAACTCCAAAGATCGATTAGATCCTCTATATAAACCCGGTATCTATAGAATCCAATGCAGAGACTGCAATAATATATATATCGGCCAGAACGGGAGGAACATTTTAATCAGGTGTAAAGAGCATAAAGATGCATTCACAAATATAGCCCCACTCCGATCTCATTTTGCCAACCATCTGATCCAAAATAACCACAGCTCTGATTTCTCACCTACCATCCTCCAGTCATGCCCCAAAGGACCAAAAATGGATGCATTACAAAAATTTCAAATTCTGCACAATCTGAATCACTCCAACACCCTCAGTAACGAATATCTGTTTTCGGAGAATCCCTCAACCCTCTTCACATGTGTATTCCCTTCCTTACCCCCGCCTCCACCTCTCAAATGACTCCTTCGCCCATTCGGACCTCTGTTCCCTTGCCCTACCCTACATCCTTGCGGTCTTCCTCCTCTTACAACCATCCCTCCCCTCCTCATTCTTCTATGGATATTTAGGCTACTGTTTTTGTTTTAGTTTCTGAGCCACCTGATGATGACGTGAATACGTTGAAACCCGGTCGTGCTACATTAAAACCGCTGTGGAATAGTACAAATATAATCAATTTGTGTTATTATGTTACTATCAACAGTAGAGTTCTGAATAAAAGTTGTATGTCATCAGCAAAGTACTAGGTTTTCATTATGAATGACATATTGGCCATTTGTGCAACACATGATTCTTTTTCAAAATAACTGCAACAACATTTAGTTTTGCTAGAAACTATGCTGTGTTAGGGGTCATACACCTCCCCAGAGCTCTGCTATGAGGAGCCCAAAAGGGTAGCTAGTATCGGAAGTGGTTCAGGACGGCTTCGTATCTGGGAGATATTTTTTCTGCCAAAGACTTGGAATATGGATACGATTCTACAAGAATACTGCTGTCATGAAAGGGTTAGACATGCTGTTGTTAATTTACCACAGTAATTTTGCCTGAGTAGAGACTCTTATGGCATTATCTTACAAGGCTCCTCAGTCACCACACTGGAAAAAGTATTCCTATTGCAAAAAGGGTTGTACAATGCTTATTGAACAAATCTTATAGGTGTCCTTGTAAACCATTGTTCAGGGAATTAAATATTCTAACAATACCCCTATTCTGCTTGTGTGTAGTGATAAGAAATAATATTTTTGAACTTAATACCAATAGCAAAGTACAAGATCACTGGACAAGATCCAATTCACTCATCATAGAAGTCGTTTCTCCATAATTGCTATGGGATCAAAAATATGCAATCACTTACCAGATAATATCGAAACGAATAAAGACGTATTATTATTATTATTATATCAGAAGCAAAAATCTATTAACTTGTTAAAAAACAAGGTAAAGGCATTCTTACTGGAAAGATGTTATTTTACTGTTCACAGGTTTTTCATAAGTGGTTAATGTGTTATGATTACTGCATTTTACCATGTGTATTTTTTATATTAATTGCTTACTTTGATGTAATCATGTTGTTTAACCACTAATTCAGACATGTCCTATATCAGTGAATTTTTCTGTACAATTCATGTGATTCTGGGACAAATAAAACTAATAGTAACAATAATATATGAGAAAGTCCAGGGTCAAATTTGGATGTCAACTAATGACCAAAGCCCTTCAAGTAAGCAACAAATTCTTATCAAGCTCTATTTGCTGTTTCTCTCACCCAGACAGAAACTAGATACTCTGGGAAATGCGAATTCATAAGATGATATGTCACATATTCATGATATTGCCAAAACATTATATGTAGAATTATCACATCTACATCTTATGAACTTCAAATTGGTCACAACCACACTGTCATCAAAACATTTCTTCCTCTGGGAATTTTTACTGAACTAATATGCAGCCAAAAACAGAAGCCATGGAATGATAATTCATTAAAAATGGGAAGATTGATCTTTCCATCAGATTCCCTGAGTTTTCCAGAAGAACAGAATTCCCTGAGTAGTCCAGGTTTTTGCAGGATTTCCAAGTAGGCTGACAACCTGTTCATTTTTATTCACCTTGTAAATCAAAATATACTAATAACAAATATTACCCGAAGGAACAGATTCAGAACAATGGATACAATGCTGACTAGAATCTACATTTATTGTACTCTTAAATAATTCTCTAATAAAAATACACATACCTTAGCAATTTGGTCAAGATTTGAGTTCAAAAACTCCTGGACTTCATTTGCGGACTTGGAATGTAATTGATTCTGCCACTTCAATATTTCCTGATATACATCATCACTGCTGAGAACAAAATAGAAAATAGATATTAGTGACATTATTTTACTGAAGTCAAATACATCTAGTCTGTTTTTCTGCTAAAATACTTGAGAAAATTTTAATGTTAACCAAGTAATTGATATTCAAGTTACCAAAATTCCCCCATCCTTTTTATATGCAGGGTGCTAAGCAGGGTGAAAAACATGTTTAAAAAAACTTTTTACTTATTTGTTTACACAAGTGTTCTACCTTTTGGCGTGTCCGGACAACTGAGCACGCAACAACTGAGCGCATGACAACTCAGCGTGTGACAACTTAGTGCCTGCGACAACTGAGCACGTCTCACAACTAAACTTAACCTAAAAACTATGTTATATTAATTTTGACAATCTGAAAGATGTGGATAATATGTGGAATACTGTTATAGTGAGTTAACTATTTGTTTAACCACGGATGACGGCAGTATTTCGTTTAAATATCGTTGACATTATTTATGTCAACTCTTCGATGTACATGACATAAATTCTTTTTACGTCAACTTAAATAGAAGGAATAGGGAGAGGAAGTTTGATGACCTTATTCGTCTTCAGCTTAGACTTCTCTTTCTCCCCCAACGCCTGCCCCCGGTTCTTTTAAAATTCAGTGTCTCAGACTATTTTTGAAAAGTTATTATTCATACACGTGTTACTTTGTCTTCAATTCTGCACGTCGACATAAATTTTCAGCCCTAGTGGTCCACATTTGTTCCTGTTTTATTTGGTGCCTTAACATCGTCTACCAACCCTATTCCTGATCCTCAAGTCACTATTACCGTTCCCAAGTTGCGAATACTTCGCGCCCTCCTTAAGCGTTAAAGAGCTTTAGTTAGATTCTTACAGTGTTCAACTGTAATGTTCAGTGTTCTCCAACTGTAATGTCCCTCCCTGTAGTGGTTCCCTTAGTGCAGTGTTTCCTTTCAGTGTAATTTTTTCCCTTAGTTAAATCAAGGTCAGAATCTGACAAAGATTTGTACATTTACAACAAAAAGTGGTAAAAGTACAAATAAAATTAACTTTTTGTGGTAAAAGTACAAATCTTTGTCAGATTCTTTCCATTATGGATTACCACAACACCTCGCCTGATTCAGTGAAGTTTAAATCAAGGTCTCCCTCAGTGGGATTGCACCCCTTAGTGCAATCTCTCCTACCTTATTTCTCATTTTCCTAACTCATTTTATTTATCTGACAATGAATTCTTCCTCAGTGTTTCCTTACCCAAGTTCTTTCTTGCATTATGAGTCAAGTCTGTGATTAACTTTTAGGAACTCATTTCAGTGCCTTTGCTTTAATTTTCAGTGCCTTTGTTTTAATTTTTGCAATAGTGGTCTTTATTTCATCATGCATCCTTTAAATAATTCTCTTTAGCTTTATATTTAGATTTTTAGATTTACACCCTGCAAGCCGCCAAGTGGTGCATGGCAGGGGGTGTAGCAACACCAAAGACCTAACCTAATCCATCGTGTTTGCATCTCTAATGCTCTGTGGAAAGAACGACCAGAAGTAACAATCTGTTTTAGCGCTTTTCTAAGCTTTTTCCTCCTTACTCTCCCACTAAAATGTTCTCTATTTCTTCACATAACTCTCTTCCTCCCCAAACTCACACCCATTCTCCCAACTTCTTCGAATTCGCATCCACCACCTCGCAGTATGCTATCTCTCCTTTTTCCTTAAATCTAAACAATTGTCCTCAGAATAATGCTAACCATCAACTCCCTTCCCAAAATCAGCACCATCAGCAACCTTAGTCCACTTGCACCTATTTTCATTCCTGCCTCGGCCCCTGCTGTGTCTACTCTCGACCCCTATGCTAACGAGTTCTTTCCTAATGTTCACTGGTCCTCCCCTGCTGCTTCTTCTCTCGATCCACACGCCGTTGAGTTTCTCCCTTGCCCCATGAGGTCACTTTTACTTTCACTAACTGCTCCTCAATGCTTGGGCGATAACGAAACAAACATAAATTATATCCTTCTAAAAACATTTTCTTCTTTCTCTCGGTCTTTCCAGATGCTATACCTAAATGCACAAAGTATTTATACACACATAGACGAAATTCACTCACTAGTATTGTCCGCTATTAGCGAAACCTGGTTAAAACCTACGCTGCATTCTGCTCATGTAGAAATCCCTGGGTATAAACATGCACGTAACAATCGTCTAGAAAAGCGTGGAGGAGATGTATGTACATACGTAAGGATATTACATACAAATTAATTTCCAATAGCGAACCAACTCATAGCAAAAAACCTGAATATCTTCTCATCGAACTAAAATTAAATTTGACTAAGCTACTAGCCAGCGTAATATATCAACCTCTGAAGGTAGGCAACTTAAGCGATATAGATGCGGCCTTATTGCTTCACATTCAGGNTTGTTAATACACATGTTGTTTAACATAAATAATGTTAATATACAATGTAGAATGTTAAAATTGTATATGGTGTGATTTAAGGGTCTTTAAGTTGATGTAAAAAGAATTTATGTCACATACATCAAAGAGTTGAAACAAATAATGTTGACGAAATTTAAACGAAATACTGCCATCATCCGTAGTTAAACAAAGAGATAACTCACTATAACAGTATTCCACATATTATCTGCATCTGTCTGATTGTCAAAATTAATATAACATAGTTTTTAGGTTAAGTTTAGTTGTGAGACGCGCTCAGTTGTCGCAGGCTCACAGTTGTTACATGCTGAGTTGTTGCAGACGCTCAGTTGTCGCGGAACCACCTTTCGGTAGGTCCATGTGCCCTAATATTCACCCTTCAAACCCTTTCTTTCATTACCTGGTACCTCACCCCTCCCTTTATGTCATCTAACATTTTTTGCCTTTGCCTTCCCCNCATCAGGAATCTCGGCGCACGATCTGATTTATCTCGCCTACTCTCTTAAATGCCCGAAACTCACTCCCAAATTTATTACTCGCCGCAATTTGAAGGCCATTAACGATCATCAATTTCTTAATGATGCTGCTTCTATCCCATGGAACTCAGTTGAATACATCAGTGACATTGATGAAAAGGTTGATACTCTAAGCAGCTTCATTAACCACTTGTTAGATAGGCATGCTCCCGTGGAAAATATGTGCATCTCTAAACCCAAATCCCCATGGATCAACTCTGAGATCAAAGAATCAATGGCAAAACGTGACGCCGCATACAGAAAATTCAAAACATCTAAATCTGTTGAGAATTACACCAACTATAAATTTTTAAGAAACAGAACGAAACAACTCATTAGGAATTCGAAAATTAAATACACACATCAAATTGCTAATCGTGGAGCCTGCCAATCTTCTGTTTGGAGTAAACTTAGACATATTGGTATTGGTAGATCGAAAGAAATCTCGCTTCCGGCTGATATCTCCCTCGGCGATCTTAACAAAGAGTTCATTCTTCCTGCCACATGGGTACATATCAATAATAGTAAAAATACTTACATCAAAAGCCTTGACCGCCTCTACCTGTAACAGTTGCAACTATTTAGAATTTTCTCCCGTAACTCAATCACAAGTTCACCGCTCTCTCCGTAGTATAAAGTCGAAATCCCAAGGAGCGGATGGTATACCAATTACAATTATTCATAAATTAATAATCTTCATCCTTCCTCTAGTAACTCACATCTACAACTGGTCTATTCTCCAAGGCCAATTTCCAACACAGTGGAAAAAGCCCTAGTCCACCCCTTACCCAAAAAGTCATCCTCCTCTACATGCACCCAATACAGACCAATCAGTATCCTACCAGCTATTTCCAAGGCCTTGGAAAAGTTAATTCACGAACAAATTAGCTCTTACCTCACAACAAATCGTCTTTTTGACCCCTACCAATCTGGCTTCCGTCGGTCACATAATACAACTACAGCCTTGATAAAGATCACTGACGATATTCGCCGTGCCATGGATCGCAGAGAAGTAACTGTTCTGACCTTATTGGACTTCAGCAAGGCCTTTGATTCCATAGATAAAGACATACTGATCAGCAAGCTTCGTTTACTGCGTTTTTCCTCTGCCTCTCATCAGTGGTCCCCTTCCTACCTCAGTAATAGCACCCAAAAGGTCATTTATGATAGTTCCTCCTCCGAATGGCTTAAAAACCATAGAGGCGTACCGCAAGGATCTACCCTCGGACCATTACTATTCACTATCTACATTAATGATATCACTGCTAACCTATTAAATTGTAATTACCACCTCTATGCCGACGATCTACAGCTCTACACTCACTCACCAGCATCTTATATCAACCATGCCATAGACCAAATGAACACTGATATTTCATTGATAAACGATTGGTGTACCACGAATCAACTAGCAATCAATCCATCTAAAAGTCAATCTATTACAATTGGGCATCCTAAACTTATCTATACCTTAAATAAAAATTCTTTACACCCTGTTAAGATTGTCAATGAAAATATCCCGCTCTGCCAAAGTGTTACGAATCTAGGTCTTATAATCAACGAATCTCTAACTTAGGGAGATCAAACTACTACAATACGGAAAAATGTAAACAGGACTCTACACTCTCTTACACGACTAAAACCTTTTCTTCCTCATTCTCTTAGAAAACATCTCGTATCTTCACTCATTTTCCCACACTTCGATTACTGCGATATCGTTTTCCAGGATTTATCCGACGAACTTGCGACGAAACTACAAAGAGCCCAGAACTCCTGCATTAGATTCATCTGCGACCTTTGAAAAAGCAATCATGTATCGGATTTGTACAAGAATTTATACTTGCTTAAGCTCGATGCTAGAAGGAAGCTTCATCTTTTATCCTGCCTATACTCAATTAGAATTAATAATATGCCGCAATATCTTTCCTCGCAGTTCATCCCTATGAACAATATCCATGATCGTTACACAAGAGGAAATCAAAATCTTCAAATCCCTAAACATAAAACCGGATCTTATAATAGATATTTTCATGTGACCGCTTGTAGACATTGGAACATACTCCCGCCTGAAATTCAAAATGCTCCCTCATCATCATCATTCAAAAACTTTGTATAAAACATCTTTCGCAGGCCTAAGTTGCATAGGCATTATTTATTCTCTTTTTTATCTACATTCTATTCATCTGTCACCCTTCTTTTCCCACTCCCTATCCTGTAACTTTCTCTCCCTTTCTTATTTCTTGTGTTCCCTGATTTATTATTCATTCCTCTTCCTTTATATCTATGAATTCTTTAATGATTTAATGCCTATAATGCCTTTAATTTGTAATTATTAATAATTTATGTAACTTATCACAATTTTTTCTGTATTTTTTTTGTTGAAATCATTTGCTACTTTCAAGACATTCTAAGTTGTTGACAGTGAATCATTGCTCATACATTAAAGTCACGATTTTATTGACAAAATATTATTACTGATATGTTTTATATACACAGATATGTATCCATGGTTCCGCGACAACTGAGCGCGTGACAACTGAGCGCCTGCGACAACTGAGCGTGTGACAACTGAGCGCCTGCGACAACTGAGCGTGTGACAACTGAGCGCGTCTCACTACTAAAATTAGCCTAAAAACTATGTTATATTAATTTTGACAATCTGACTGATAGCATAATATGTAGAATACTGCTATAGTGAGTTATTTCTTTGTTTAACCACGGAATACGGCAGTATTTCGCTTAAATGTCGTCGGCAGTATTTACGTCAACTCTTCGATATATGTGACAAAAATTCTTTTTATGTGAACTTAGAGACCCTTAAATCACACCTTGTACAATTTTAACATTCTACATTGTATATTAACGTTATTTATGTTAAACAACACGTGTATTAACAAAGATCTAGACCAATTCAGCACTG
>KZ308482.1:690291-705672 GCA_000376725.2 Ladona fulva | reverse complement strand
CATTCAAAACACTTAATTCCCAGGGACCAGGGCAATTAAAGGTATTTAATTGCTTATCTGAAGCAGATTACACATCTGGTGGGCATATTTATCGCGGTTTCCCAGAGATATCTATGGGATGGGTGAAAAGCGTTTCCTTTTGACGTAAACAGATTGTCATTTTTTTCTACAGCAGCCGACGAGTTCCGATGCGCATTTTTAATTTGGCGCACTGTTTGAAATGAATTATAGGAATAGTAATTGAAATTGTATTTAGCCTACTTAGCGTAAAGATAAAACGTTGAAATTTACGGAATCGTTAGAAAATGATTTTATCTTCCGTATTCCGCAAAAGATTTATCCCTGTTCGCCCCAGGTTCGAAGCTAGGTAAATTCTTATTGCAAAGCCTTCATGAAATCATTTCGGTTACTTCCATGTAAGAAAGAACGTTCAAATTCACGTAATCGATAGAGCGCTAGCACCTCTATAGCATACCTAGAGATTTTTACTCTGAGTGTCCTTAATTCGATGCTAGGGCAGTTTTTCATTCTGAAGTTCATGAATTAATTTAGGGTATTTTCCGTAAAGGTAGAAACTTGCAATTTACGGAGTTGTTAGAATGGATGATTGTCTATCGTATGCCGTAAAGGTCTTTGCCTTTAAATCTCAGGTTCGATCCCAGGACCACTCGAATTGCCGAATTTTAAAATTTCGTTACGGGATTTTCCGGGCAGGTAGATGGTTGAAATTTGCTACATATATAGAAGGTAAGGACTACTATTATATGCCGTAAGCATATTTGTGCTAATAGACCCAGGTTCGATGCTAGGACAATCGTTACGGACGTATTTTCAATAATTCGTTTAGGGCAATGTTGTTTGTGGATGGCACNAGTTTTACTACCGACCTACCCGAGCATATTGACACGAACATTTATATGTATGAAGGCGATACTGCAATCTTAGATAAAACACCAAATATTGCAAATGGAAAACTGCAGAATCAGCTTTCCTCAATCTACGATTGTTGCCGGATGTGGAAACGAAAAATAATGTGGCTAATGTGGTAGAATGGTTTTTAGAAAAGCTCAAAAACGTAATGACACGTCTAATCTATACCTTGGGAATAATATTATCCCAAAAATTAAGGGGAAAAAATTTCTTTGCATTATTTTAGATGAAATACTAACATGGAGAGATCACAAGATCAAAAGATTTACTGTACCATGCTTTGATCTGATCCCTTTTAATTTACGCATGTCCTGCCTGGATATATTCTAGCAAAAGAAATTTAAAAGCATTCTTGTGCTAGGCAAGAGGCTGATGAAGAAATTTTTATAAGTACCGGGACTGATTAGATCTAAATATATCTTTGGAATGTACAAATTAACACACATTATTATTCAGCTCATTTTTGTCAATGGCATTTCAGAGTGATGAAACATTTAAATATTTTCGTACGGAAAAGTTCGGATTAGTTCCCGGTCCTTTGGCACACATCCAGCCCCAAACATGGACCAAAAAACGTCCGCTTTTTCCCCTCTCCTTAAGATACATGAGGTCGAAACGCAAATTTCGTGGCCGATATACAGTGATTGGCCCTTTGGGGCATGATGAGAAGGTTTTCTCATCACTGAAAAAGACTGTCTTCTAGGAGTCTACGTATTTCTGGGCGAAGACAAACCGTGCTCGTTTGTGCACATCGGATAGAATCTCCTTCACAGCCGCGTGTTTGGCATCAAGCCCTGAAAATCGGAGCCTCCGTCGCTCTTTTTGGGAACTTATGGAAAGCCCAACAGCACACCTTGTCTCCTCAGTGGTTGAGAAAGGGTTCCGCCGAAAATAATCAACAATACCACTATCCTCTTCCTTAGTCGTCACCTTTGCCACCCAGAGCCTAACTTCCGATCGATTCATTGGGATTCCTCCCATTCCCTTTTAAATTGACTATTGTCGAGGGAGAGACATCAAATACTCGGGTAATTTCGCAAGCTCCCATATTTGCCGCAAGCATTCCTGCCACTTGGTAACGACGCCTAGGAGTCAGCTGAGGCATTGCTAATATATGTACTCAATCAGTAAGATATCATAGAAGTGATACTGAAATTATGGACTGTCTTTTAGGTATGGAAGAGGTTGGAGGCGCAGCTCCATTCCTACGAGGGTCATCCGGAAAGTAGTACCCGTTCGTGAAATAAAGACACAAAAGTAAATATTAACAAACATAAAAAATTTTATTTGAAAGAGGATACTTTAAACTACTTCTCAACATAATCTCCAAGCAAATTAAGGCATTTGTCATAACGTGTGACAAGTTTCTGTATTCCTGCTGCATAGTCCTCCGCCGCCAGCTCATTGAGATACAGGGTCACTCCTTCTTTAAGTTCTTCATCGCTGTCAAATCTTTTCCCCGCCAAAAAGTCTTTAAGCTTTGTAAAGAGATGAAAATCTGAAGGGGCCAAGTCCGGGCTATACGGTGGATGGTCGAAAGTTTCCCATTTGAATTGCTGCAAAAGTCTTTGTGTTATCCCAGCTGCATGAGGCCTGGCATTGTCATGAACGAGAATGACACCAGTAGACAATAGACCTCGCCGCCGATTTTGTATTGCCCGCCGTAATTTCTTTAATGTTTCACAATACGCATTGGCATTAATAGTGTCTCCACGGGCCATAAAATCAATAAGCAATACACCTCGTCGATCCCAGAAAATGGTTGCCATGAGTTTCCTGGTGGACAGAACTGTCTTGAATTTTTTTGGTTTGTTTGGTGAATGAGCATGATGCCACTCCATTGACTGTCGTTTACTCTCAGGTGATGCATAACAAACCCATGTTTCGTCACCAGTAATTATGCGAGTCAAGAAAGAGTCTCCTTCATCAGAATAACGTCCCAAAAACGTCAGTGCTGCAGCCATACGCTTGGTTTTGTGCTCATCTGTAAGCATGCGAGGGACCCATCTTGCACAAATTTTTGCATAATGCAGATGGTCTTTAACAATTTCATGAACAATTGTTCGAGAAACATTGGGAAAATGCTCACAGATGTCATCAATTGTGACGCGCCGATCGTTCCTCACGAATTCGTCAACTGAGCTCACCAGTTGGTCTGTAATGACAGACGGTCTCCCCGAACGCTCATCGTCGTGTGTGTTCCCCCTCCCCATGTTGAACTTGCGACACCACCGCCGAACAGACGACTCGTCCATTACATTGTCTCCATACACCTCCTTTAATTGGCGATGAATATCACATGGGCGAACGTTTCTTGCATTGAGGAATTTAATCACTGCCCTCACTTCACAACTGGCGGCGTTCTCAATTTTTTTAAACATTGTAAACAATCACAGAAACAACACAGGCAATGCTAGCGTCACGCAACTTGGCTCAGAGAAGGCAGACAAGCCACTGAAGCTATCTGACCTTGTCCAGCGGCTACTCGCGTCGTCAGCACTTCATGCGGCACTAACGGGTACTACTTTCCGGATGACCCTCGTATTTCTCCGATGCAAGTCTCAGGAGTGCTACCATACAAATTTTGCATGTTATCAATTGTTATCGGGCTTCTTGAGGGAATACAAAAGATCTGCGATTCTAAGTAAGGCCGGGTGCACACGAGCGTTTTGCGTTCGCGTTGACGCAGCGTCATTCTGCTGCGCGTTTCAGCAGCAGGCATGCTCTTGTGGGCTTATGCACACAACAAGTGGTGAAGCCGCGTTATCGCTGCGTCCACTCCGCGTTGCATTTTGACCACTAGCCTACTGCTGAATAAATAGTCGTAAAATAAATAAACAAATACTAAACGTTTTCTTGCGTATACGTCCATACTAGGTCAGCCCTTGCTAATTAATGTATGGCAAGATTTCATTCCAGTCTGGCGTCAACGCGCTGCGGACGCTACCGTGTGCACTGCCATGAATTGCTGACGCCGCGTGTACGCAGAGTTGACGCGGCGTACTTCGACGCTCGTGTGCACCCGGCCATTTAAATATAACCCTTACCTATTCTTTCACGAGTTCAAGGCGGCGTCTTTTCAGTTTCTGGTGAATTTCTTTGAGATCAAATCCCTGTATTGGCTGCTATTCAGGAGATAGAGGTCAATGGACGAAGTGGATGAAGGATTTGCATAGCGGACCAGGTAGTGCTCTTCTATCATTCACTAGAGCCTTTCCTTTGTCTAATGTCCTTGCAGTCGCTGCAGGAGGCGAGGGCCACCATGGGGCATACTTCGAGAGGATTATCGCGCAGGGCGCAGAAGGTGCAATTATGAAAAGGACGCTGCACAGTCGGGTTTTCTTAAATTGGCCAAGAGGAAAATTGGGAATTCCTTTTGAAATTGTCTTTTTTCAGGTTTTTTGGATTACCTAATGCATGATAACAATACTATTTTAATTTAAAATCTGGTTACCTTCCAATGCATGAACACTAGAATAAACTCTTCATAGTATACATCCACTATGACGATCTTGAGCCCCGGGGTTGGCTCTGGCGTGGGTCCGATAAAGTTGGTATTGGGCGCCAGTACGGGTAAAATAAAAAAAAAACAAATTGGCAGGGGTCAAAATGAAACCTCCGCCGCCCGGGGGCTTTCCCAACACGACAATAACCTCCGTCGCGTGACAGAAGAAAGGCAGAATATCCGCCACGAGGCCGGTGCAACGTGGCAAGATTTGCCCAACTGTATCGATATGATACTTCTATGGGCGGTAGTACATGTGGCATTAAGGTAAACGGTTGTCAAGGAATAGACAGTGATGACGATTAACAGAGACAACGACATTCAGGTAGGGTGATTAATGGAGATAGATCAAACGTTTTCAGGTAATAAGGTTGAGGTGATGGGTATGACATAAGAAGTTATAAACTGAATAGCAGGGGTGGTACAATTTAAGCCATTCTGCAAAAGAAATGTGTAATGGATTGCTCCAATGGTGTGTATAATTGTTTATGTGATGACTGTAATGTGAGTTAAAGTAGTGTAGCGTTTGTATAATGAGTTATGAATATGATTAATGAATGGATGATTAATTAACGGTACCGCTTTCTCTTCTTTGGTTTACTTTTGTAAGGTTGAAATTGATATTTGTATAAAATTAATTTTGGCAACTTTAAGCTTTTCTTATTTCTTCTTTTTCTAACTGAATAATCCCAAATATTGGTGAGGAGGGGGTTATCAATATTTTGAAGTTTTAAATTAAAATTCTCGATTTGCTTTGCTACTAGATTGCTGATTGTAGTTAATTGGTGATGTGCTTTTATTTCTTTAAGAGGAACTAATTTATTTGTTGTAGTTACTGATCTTATGCATTTATTATAAAATGATTCAATTTTATTTATGTTGTATTTGAATGAATTAAATGAGAGTATGGAGGTATAAGTAAGATGTGGGACTATGAATGAATTGATTAGTCTTAATTTATTGTTTACAGAGAGTGGACTTTTCTTATTCAAAAGGGGGAACAACTTAAATTTTGCAAATTGAGCTTTCTTTAAACTATTATTAATGCTGTTGGTCCAAGATAATTTATTGTTAATGTGAAATCCTAGAAATTTGGTTGAGGTGGCAGTGGGAATAGGATTATTATTTAGAAGAATTGGGGGTTGATTTAAGCATTTGTGCTTAATTTGAAATGTGAAGGTAAGGTGTACACTTTTATTTGGGTTAATGTCAAGATGCCATTTTGTAAGCCAGTGTTGTAATTGTACGTTGAATGAATTTATTCGATCAATAGCTAGGGTGGAAGATGAAGATTGAGAAGCGATTGTTAAGTCGTCGGCGTATAAAAATCTTTGGATGAAGGGGTCAGAAGGTAAATCATTGATAAACAGATTGAAAAGAATGGGGCTTAGAGTACTTCCTTGAGGTACGCCGGCAGAAAGTGTATGAAGAGAGGATAATTTTGAGAGGAAACGTACCTGAATGGTTCGATTTTTTAAGAAATTTTGAATAATTTTGCAAATAGCAGTTGGAAAATTTAGAGAGAGTAATTTGAAGATAAGACCTTCATGCCAAACTCTATCAAACGCTTTATTAATGTCAAAGAATGCGACTTGGGTAACTTGATTTTTATTCTTAAGATAACCTTGTATAATAAATTCTACTAAACGAAGTACTTGATGTGTGGTAGAATGTTGAGAAGAGAAGCCCATTTGTTCTGGAATTAATATCTTGTGTGTGGAGATATGCGACTGAAGATGTTTCAATATGATTTTTTCATAAACTTTAGACAATGATGAGAGTAGAGTAATAGGTCTATGATTACTGATGATTGTAGGGTCCTTTTGAGGTTTGGGTATAAGATGAACTATCCCATGTTTCCATGAAGAAGGAAAGTAATAAATTTTAAGGCATGAATTGAAGAGATCACAAAGTAAATGTACAAAAGGGCGAATTTTGGAGATGATTTTAAGAATTTTGTTACTGAATTGATCCGGACCTGGGGCTTTTTTGACGTTAAGTGATTGTAGAATATCAATGACGTCTGCAGTAGAGGTAGAGAGAGGTGGATCTTCTGGATTAAAATTTGAGAGAAAGTTGTAAGTGAGATCAATAGGGTCGTCAAGATGAGGAATATTGATGTTGTTTTTCATTATTGAAGAAAGATAGTCTGCTGCATAATTAGCTTTTACTTGAGAGTCAAAGTTGAGTTGGTTATTAATTAAGATCGGTTGATTTGAAGGAGAGGCGTTGGTTAATTTTTTGGAAATTTTCCAAAGTGAAGAGTCTTCAAAAGATAGAGAGTCGACAAATGAATTCCAATTAGAGTTGATGCGTTGGTTGATGGAAGATTTAATTTTCTTTTTAATTTCTTTCAGAGCTATTTTATCCAGAGGGTCATGATAAGTTTTCAGGTGGCGTAGGAGTCTATTTCGTTGAGTGAAGAGGGTGTGGATGTGATAAGGAAGAGAGACATGAGAGCGATTATTAATAGGTTTGCAAAATGTTAAGTGATTTTTGGCAGCAGCTATTAAATCATTTAACAGTTCGATTTGGTCATCAATTTTGACAGATGAGATTGGTTCTTCTATTGGGTTGTAATGAGGAATTTTGTTTACGAGGAATTTGGTGAATTTAGACCAATGAATATTTTTGGTGATGAATTTTTCAACTGAAGATGTGGAGCCTTTGATGGATGAAATGATAGGGAAATGGTCGGAAGAGATATCTTTGAAAACAACAGGGGGAGAAATATAAGAGAAATTGTTGGTAATGATGAAATCTAGTAAGTCAGATGATCTACTATTAGCAAATGTTGGGGCAAATGGAGAAAGTAAGGAGAGATTGTGAGATTGAAGAAATTTTAATAAGGTATTTCCATTTTTGTTACTTTTTGTTGAGCCCCATGTGGGGTGTTTTGAGTTCCAGTCGCCAATGAAAATGGATGGAGTGTTAGACGAGATGAGGAAATTCAGATCATTAGATTGGAGACGATTCACTTTTACATATATGCAATAAATTTGCAAGGGTAAGTTATTTAGCATGATTTCGATTCCTATGGCATCAATGCTAGGAAGTTTTGGAATTGGAAGATTTTTGTAGAGAATTGATTTGCGAACTAAGATTGCAAGGCCATTATTACAAGAGCCAGTATCTAGACGGAGAATGTGATAATCTGTTGAAAAGGGAAGTTTTATGAGTGGATTAAGGCGAGTTTCTTGAATACATGCAAAATGAATGTCGGAGTCACTGCAAAAGTCTAGTAATTCTAAGTATTTAGGTTTAAGGCTATTAGCGTTCCATGAGAGAATATTAAGTGATGAAGCCATTGATGATACGAAATGCTTCTGTGAAGAAGGTGAAAATTTTGTCAGATAATGTAGGTGCAGCGAGAACTTTTTGAAAAGAGGATGAGATTTCTTCAAATAATTTTGCAAATGAAAAAGTGGATGTTGAATCAGAAGCAGTAGAGGTGGTAGTTGGTCTAGATCTATTGTTATTACGGGTGATTGAAGCATAGGAGGAGGTAGAAGGAGTTGGAAGAGTTGGAAAAGATTGAGTGGAATTGAGGTTAGGGTTGGAAGGTTCAATATTTCTGGTATCTTTAGCTTTGATTACTAGATTGCGACGCAATTTTAAACATGGGACATCCTTTATAAGTTGCTGAATGTTGACCATTACAATTAGCACAAATTGGACTGACAGTATTGGGAGATGAACAATCTTTGGTTAAGTGAGGACCACAGCAGAGACTACATTTGGGATTGACGTTACAAAAATTTTTTGAATGGCCAAATGCTAGGCATTTATAACATTGGATGGGTTCAAGGGCTTTTACAAATGGTCTAATTTCAACTGTCATGTCAACTAATTCTCTGATTTTCTTAAATGCTTCTAAATCATTGTGGGGGCCTAAAACAATTTTGAAAACAGGAACCTGTCTACATTCCCCCAAGGTCTTTCCCTCAGCAATTTCAGCAGCAGTAGGTTTAGTAGTGAACATTGGAACTATGCTAACAACAATGAACCCTTTTTCTTTCAAATCAGACAAAACAGATTCTAAATCAACATCAATGGGGAGGTGCTTTATCACAAAATCATGGTTTCTATCAGTTGCTACTTGATAAGTGAAAAATTGAATCTCTTTGCTTCTCAGAAAGTTAATAGCGGCCCGATAATCAATGATGGTATGACATTTTATGAGAATGATGTTAGTGCTAATGAGATGACAAACAGGAGCAATATTCAATGCAGCTTTCAACTGGCGTACCACCACCTGCCATCCTGTAAACAACTTCACTTTAATAGAGGGAATAATAGGAGTCGGAGATTTGGAATTAGAGGAGCTGGAAGAAAGCGTTTGATCATTGGAAGTGGAAGCCAAAGGAGCAAAGGAATTGGAGGTTGGGATAGGAGTTGAAGTAGAAGACGGAATTGGTCGTTGAACTCTGCGCTTCGAAACCACTGTCTGGAAAGGAATTTCATCATTATTGGGGCGTTTGGTTTGGGGGCTTGGGGCTGGGTTGCCACATGTACTTACTGCCTTGTTGATATTTCCGGCAATCTGTTGGGCGATCGTCTGGACCTGTTCGGTGGTGAGGTCTGCTTCATGCTGGCGGAGTAACTGGGTGGCAGCTTCCAGGTGTTGGATGAGCATTTGAGGTGCAGAAGCTTGCGGCGGATCAGGTTCGGTTGGCTTCGTTAGGTTGGTAGAACTGGGACCAGAGGCTTGGTCATCATCGTCCACGTCCATTTCGGCGCACTAGGAAATGTTCCCGGCCGGGAACACCCCTTTAATGAAGGTTCACAAAACAGGGCCTTTTATGGGCCAACTGTCGACGTCACCTAATTCAGTTGTTTGATGGAGTAGCGGCAGTATAGGCACAAACGAGAGATCGAAAATGATGCAACGCACCGTGCCTCAGGGATCCTTCTGTCTCCGCCGCAACCGCCGGACCTTTATATCCAAACCCCTCCAAACGAAACCTAAACAAAAGAACAACCAAACTAAAAGGGCGAGCCCCCATGGGCCGAAGGCGCGAACTGTCACACAACTCCCCCCTCCCCCGGAGAGAAACCAAAACAAAACTCCTCAAATAAAAACAAACATTTTAGGTGAAATACCGACGCCTTTTTAGTTTACGGGTTTTAAATCTTTGATGTGCCAACTCCCGGCGGATCTTCCTTCCGGAGTCAGAAGCTGGTATACTGAATTAGATTTTCTTGTCTTTATAACGAAAGGGCCTATATACTTGGGCTCCAGTTTCGCTGCATGGAATTCCCCCGCATCCGATTTCGGGAAATTCCGACGCCAGACGAGGGATTTCTCAGGGAAACTCAGCTCACGCCGACGTAGGTTGTAGTAGTGTGCTTGCCGAAGCGACGCTTTCCGCTGCGACTCCGCAGCCTCTTGTTGCATTTTGAGCAATGCTTGTTTTAATTTCCCCGCGTAACTGCGGGGGTCGAACTCCTCTAAGTCGCCCGTCTCGGTTTCGCGATAATGCTCGCGTGGCTTCCTTAAGCGTCTTCCGAAGTTCAACTCGGCCGGCGAGAAGCCAGTAGTTTCCGGCGGTTCTCAGAGCGAACAAGAAATCCGAGAGGTTTTCGTCCCATGTACGCTGGGATCCCTCGCAATAGATTGAAATCAAGGTCTTCAGAGACTTGTTCTCTCTCTCACAGGGATTGGCCTGCGGGTGGTATGGCGCCGTGTGAGAAAGTTTCACCCCAAACATGCGACAAACGTTACCCAAAATCCTACTAATATATTGGGGCCCATTATCCGTCAGCAGTATTTCCGGACATCCCCACTGATTTACGACTTCGGTACGAAAATAATGAGCGACATGTTTTGCTTTAACGGTGCGTAATGGAATTGCTATAGGCCAGCGGGTACTAACGTCCATGAAAACTAAAACATAATGGTTGCCCTTAAGCGAGCGAGGCAATGGCCCGACAATATCGGAGGCGACTACCGTTCAAGGCTGCACCATTTGACGGGGATTCATGAGAGCTTGGCTTGTACGGCTTTGTATCGCTGGCAAGTTTGGCAGCGACGAACGTAATCGTTTACATCTTTTCTCAACCCCGGCCAGGAGTAGAAATCGCGGACCTTACGGAAAGTCTTATAAAAACCCATATGCCCTCCTCTCGTCGAGGTATGATTTTCTTCTAAGATATGTGGACGGAGAGCCGCCGGAATTAAAGCTTCCATGTGCCATCCGTACCCCAACTATACAAACGACCATTAGAAATTTTCAATTCAGTATGCTCTGATGGATTTTCTTCGACACTCCGACGGAGTTCGGAATACCAAGGATCGTTAACAGCGGAAGATAACCAATCCTCATCGCCGCGCAATGCCGCAATCCTGGATAAGGCGTCGGGAACCACATGGAACCCTCCTTTGCGATGAATAATTTTGCAATCATATTGCTGCAATTGCGAGATCCACCTCGCGAGGCGCCCTTGCGGATTAGAAAATGAAGCCAACCACTTAAGGGAGGCGTGGTCGGTAACGACAGAGAAATGATAACCTTCAACATAGGGTTTAAATTTATTGATAGAAAATAAGACGGCCAAACACTCACGCTCGGTGACACTATAATTCCTCTCTGCTGCCGAGAGAGTACGGGAGCAGTACGCGATGACGCGCTCCTGCCCGTCTATCTTTTGCGTCAACACGCCGCCAATTCCCACACCCGAGGCGTCGCATTCAATGGTAAAGGGGAGGTCGAAATGTGGGCAGGACAAGATCGGAGCCGATATAAGGCATTCCTTTAATCGAGCAAACGAAGCTTCCTGCTTTCCAGTCCAGTCGAAGTTCTTACTATTCTTCTTTTTCAAAAGCTCCGTCAGTGGAGCTGCTACGGATGCGAAATTCGGTATAACTCTCCTATACCAGCCTACAAACCCTAAAAATCCTCGAAGTTCCGTTACATTTCGTGGAGTAGGGTAGTTAATCGCCGCGGAAACCTTTTCAGGGTCCGTCTCCAATTCCCCGTTCCCCACGATATATCCTAAAAATTTTACGCGAAGTTTGGCGAACTGGCATTTATCAACGTTAAGCCTCAGTCCGGCGCTCCGCAAACGCTTAAACACTTCTCTCAGATGAGTTAGATGCTCCTGAAGAGTTGAGCTGACCACCACAACATCGTCCAAGTAGGCAAAAGTGTGGGGCTCTAACTCGGCACCGACGACCTTGTCCATGAGACGTTGAAAGGTCGCACCGGCGCTATGTAACCCAAAGGGCATCACGTTAAAATGGAAGAGTCCACGCCCGGGAATCGTGAACGCAGTAATTTCTTTGCTCTCCTTCTCCAGCTCCACTTGCCAGTACCCCTTTTCCAAATCCAACGTCGAGACGTATTTCGCCGATCTAAGCTTATCCAGTATGCTGGAAATGTAAGGAAGAGGGTATGCGTCCTTCTTACTTACACTATTAACCTTACGGAAGTCGACAACAAAACGCTTGGAGCCGTCCTTCTTCGGCACCAACAGAACGGGCGAAGACCAGGAGCTGTTCGAATGCTCAATGATTCCCTTCGCGAGCATATCATCAACCTGATCATTTATCATTTCCTGTACGATGGGAGATACAGGATAATACCTCTGTTTCAAGGGGACGCAATTTTCCAACTCAATCTTATGCTTAACAATACCCGTGCGTCCGGGGACGCAGTCAAATAGCTTTAGCTCTTCGTCCAAAAACTGCATGAGCGCGATATCCTCGGAGGGCGAAAGATTTTCTACGTCATTGAGCGTTTTCATTCCTAAGTGAAATTCCGCGATGGAATCGTCTATGTTACAAACAGGGACGGGGCTTCCGTCCGCCATAGTAACGGTGCGGTTCGAGAAGTCCAGCCTCACTCCTCCGATTCTCAAGAAATCCGTTCCTAAAACACAACAATATGGCATTGCGGGAAGAATATCAAAACGAGTCACTATGACCTTACCCCCGACCTCTAGGGGGAGGGTTACCGTTTTCGATATCGAGGCCCTTCGCCCGTCCGCCATCTCCAATTGCGCGTTTCGCATACCTACACGTACGCCCAGTTTGACTAGCCAGTCTTCCACCGATGCGTTTACAACGGACTGTGTGGCACCCGAGTCAAACAAAGCGGGCCACCTTTTCCCATAAATTCCCACTTCCACAAAAATACGTGCAGGAACACATTTGACGGGCTCGCGCGGTTTGCCCATAAAGCTCCGAACAAAATCCAACCATTCTTCCCATTTGTTATCCAGGCCCTGCGGTCTAAACCGATGACCAGGACGCCCCCGGCCTGGATTTAGGACGTCGCGTTGGAGTTTCCCGTGCAGCCACAAGTCCGGATTACCGCCCCTTTTTTTCCACAGAGGTGGCAAAACTTCGAAAGGACCTTCTTACAGTTACGAAAAGTATGGCCTACGGCGTCACAATTCCAACATTTCGCGGGGGAAGGACCTTCTCTCGCTGGCTCCGGAGATGAAGCCAAGACAGACCCTGATTGTCTCACTACTCTGCGTTCAAACCCGAACTCCGGATCAACCATTACTGAAGGGTCCGGTGGGGGTTTATATGACTCTCGCCTGGCCTTCTGCACCTCCACGGACCGCCCAAAAACCATCAGTTCTCTAATGGTGGAGAACTCCTTAGTTGGGACGTGGTCAAGGTAGTCCGGATGCAGGTTCCCACAAGCCAATTCGACCAACTCGCTTTCAGGAAATGGGCGCTTCAGCCGTTTATTCATCGCTGAGACACAAGTGAGAAACTCGTTAATACTCTCTCCCACGCCTTGTCATAAACGCATTGATTCGTGGGATCGAAGCTGAAAAAATACACGAATAAATAATACACGAAATGGAATCAATATGTCGTAGGATCTTAAAAATGTGAAAGTTTTCATCCTTTATAACAACTAGTTCTCCAGTTATAGGCAAACATTCACCCACTGAGAATCGCTCAACTGCCTATTAAGAAACAAAATGAAATAAAACTTGATAACTACATACTAACAACGACTCATTCGACTGTCAAGAAGAAATACAGCCAACGTAGTAAATGAAACATTAAATTTCGTTATCATTTACTCTACATTCTTCAATGACATATGACAATGATCGAAGCAGAATCACTAGCATTTCCTTATCAGCCAAAAGGCGGCTTGCCGGATAGATAGGTAGATGTAGATTTACTCAACGGAAACAATATTTAGATGTTTCATCATTCTGAAATGCCGTTGACAAAAATGAGCAGAATAATACAACTCTTCTAAATGTTCCTATGTGCGACCCTGCGATTCCTTAAATGCTAATCATTCGACACTACAAATCTCATAAATTTATTCCTTCTCACGTACCTGTAGCCTTTCAGTAATTGTTATGGTGCATTTTGTATATTAATTCATTATGTGTTCTTGTAGGTAAATGCATAAGTTAATAATAAAGCCTGCTAGCGATAAAAGTGAACTAAAATGCATGACCGATGATTCAAGAATGGAATTAGTCGTCAGAGGGACTGGTTGTTTACAGGTACAAAGTATCACATAATATTCGACTATTTTTGTGGAAAGGTTTGTAGGAAGGGGAAGAAGGGGTGAGGGGTTGAGAAATATGTTAGTCAGTATAAAACCAGTATAAAATTTTTCGAACCAGTATAAAATTTTCGACTTTGCTATCCTTGGTATAGGAAAATAGACAACCATATTTTCCATCTTACACTGCTATCGTCAAGATTCTTTATCTCAGGGTTTCCCAAAGTGTGTTCCGCAGAACACTGGTGTTCCACGAAGAATTTTTAAGTGTTTCACGGAATCTTACGAAGAATGATAATTCTTGTATGAATTTCAGTTTTGATTTAAGAAAAAGTAACCTAGGTGTTCCGCTGATATCATAGGATTGATAAAGTGTTCCGCCGGAGGAGAAGTTTGGGAAACTCTATCTAGATCAGTTCATTCTGATGATTTCTTTTTGTTTGCAAACACGAAAAAATGGCTTGGGGAAAGTGATTCACATCAAACAAGGAAGTCATCGCCACAACAGAGGCCTATTTTGCAGAGTTCGACAAAACGTATTTTTGGATGGCTTGAAAAAGTTAGACTATCACTGGACTAAATGTATTGAGTTGAAAGGAGACTATATTAAGAAATGCATTTAAAAGAAGTTTTAAAAAATGCGTTTTCTCGCCTAACGCAGGTACTTATGCGTAATTAGTACTTTCTTATCTGCAGACAAACTGTGAAAATAAATCAGCCCTTTTCATCAGAATATAGTGAACTATGGTGGCAAGTTAACGATTATTTTTTCTCCAACATTGCAATTAGACGATGTAGGATTGTCAGCTGTCTTATTGAGATCCATTTTAAATAAGTAAAATCACAATAACAAAGTATAAATGTAAAATCTAAAGAGAGAATTTATAGAAGGTTCTGAAATTATGACTGAAATATGAGTACAACAGATCACTTCAGAATCCCTCATCCAAAACATGCTAAAGAGTGTAATCACTAAATTACTTACAGAATATTTATCAGCCGTTGTTGATGCAGAAATACCACTAGTGGACTTACAGATTATTTTACACAAGAAATTTGAGATATCGCACACAAGAAATGAATTATTCACGTTAACTCTTTAGCTGCTGAAGTCTGATATATCTGATCTGGCTTACACTGACTTTAGCTATATACAATAACATAGATTTACCCCACACTCTGAAAAAAACTTTTTTCCGCTTTTTTTATTTTTCTCTCGTTTCTTTCCAAAGATATAAAATGGCTAACTTTATTTTTTTTCCAGTTATAATTTTTGGGCTGATTTTGCTTCAGATTTTCTGCATGAAATTCGCTCATGAACGTTTGCTTATTTCATAGATAATTTCATATAACGTGAAAATTTCTCGGCCTAACAATGAAAGACGGCGATTTTCGGTTAAAAAATTATTTTATTTTTCTACATAATCTCCCTTGACTTCAACACACTTGGTCCAG
>KZ308482.1:670125-685611 GCA_000376725.2 Ladona fulva | reverse complement strand
TTCTGAGATTACATATCGGGCATATTTGTGATAATGTTGGTGACAGTAGGTAAGAAAATACGACTGCTCCGTGCACCTGTTCTCCTTCCGTTAGAGAATCAGCGAGTCGGAGGTCCATAACGTTATTTTGTGGTAAAAAGACTTATTCGACTTCATTGACGATTCTAAATTGCGGATTCATTCAATCTGCACTGTCTATAACTCATACATTTTGAGCTATCATCGCGTATACGCAACGTTTCCATGAATGTCTTTCTTAAAATTAGGTCCATCCTTCTAAATGGGTGTCCGCTACAGTAGCCGCTCGCGATGCTCCTACCATTTCTTTAAACCGAACCCTTGCAGCGAATTTAAGTACCGTTATATTTGAGGTAGTCTCCTTACAGTGTTGCAACATGTTCCGCAGAAGGAGTTTTAAGAGTATCCCGAATCTTATGTTACCCGCAATTTTTAAGTTTTTTTTGCTCATGAGTGTACGTTGTCCTGGTGAAAGGTGATTTTTTTCTTCCTCAAGCCAGGCCCCTTTTCGCGAATTTCCAGCTGTTGAAGAAGGTTGGAGTAATATTCGCCTGTAATTTTTCTGCTTTTTTCAAGGTAATCAATTAACAGGATCCCTTTCGCATCCCAAAACACACTGGCCATGACTTTTCCAGCAGACGCTATCGACTTCGCTTTCTTTGGAGCTGATCCACCGGCTTCCGCCCACTGCTCCGATTGCTGTTTGGTTTCTGGCATGTAGCGGTGGACCCATGTCTCATCTAAGGTGACAAATCACTGCACAAAATCGGTCGGTGCCCTCTAGAATTAATCCAAACACTGCTGCGAAAATCGCTTGCGCATTTGCTTTTGATCGGCATTCAGCAAATGAGGCACCCACCTTTCGCAGAGCTTACGCATCCCCAATTCTTTGTGTAAGATATTTCGCCCTTTCATCCGATATCCCCACGGCCTCGGCTATCTCACTCACCTTCACTCGCCTATCGTCCAACACAATATCGTGTACCTTTTCGATGGTTTCCGGTGTGGTTGCAGTTTTTGGCCATCCTTCACGTGGGTCATCTTCGAGGGATGTACTACCACGTTTAAATTCAGCTGTCCATTTTTTAGCGGTTGACATTGAAGGAGCAGAGTCTCCGTACACTTTTTTCAACTTTGGATTAATTTCCTTATGGGTTAATCCATCCAAAATGAAGAATTTTATGACCGCACGATATTCAAGTTTATCCGTTTTACTGAAAAACATGAAAGAAGTCTACTGCAACAATATGTGTAAACAAACTACTTGAGAGAACAAGTTGAAACTTGTCTTACGAACTAATGATACGTGCCCCCAGGCAGTGATCATAAATTTTCGCTGATTGGAACGCCATTTGTGTCAGACCGAGAACTTTTCACCTTACCCTCGTAGAATATATCATAAATCATATAAATTTCATAGATATCTGTGATGGTCGAGAGTGGACCACTGGTCCACCTGACATAGAATGACCATATACCAACTTTAAACTATGGGATATGAAGTATGCAATTTTATTGTTTTATGTATATTTTCTGTATGACAAAGGGAGCCTCTGAGAACTAAGATCTTCAAACTAAGCTGGTCTACGATATGCCGTACGGCAAACTTACCCAAAAATCTCAGTCAGCTGCCGGAGAATTACCATATAGGGCTGATTTATTTATGATCGGGTTCGTTATTTATTTATGATCAGTACTATTTAGAGTTTTCTCCACTTTTCGTTGAGTGTGACAAGGGAGTATTTTCCGTATGTTTAATAACAGCAATATTTATCCAGAGAGATTTTCTCCTCATTAACGATGACTTCAAACTCATTAGCTACGTTTTTCAAGATTTCCTCAGTATCTTAGCGCTAAAACTCAAGTATGAAAGTGTGATGAATAGAAACTTTCCTTGCGATATGATGGAATGGAAATTCTTGGGGAACTCTATGGGAATAGAGAGTTTTCCACAAAATACATTGAGAAATGCAGTCGCCAGCTAGATAGGTGTTAGTTAAGTATGAGAGATTCAGTGTTTATTCTTGAAGCTACCATTAAGGCACTTGGATATAATACTGATGAATTTCCTAAAAGTAAGTCCTCAATTCCATGAATTCGCATGGAAAAACTGAAAGAGCATGCTAAAGCATTAAAGCTAATTTTCAAAACAAGGTACCAGATGTTGTGACTGTTCACTGAGATGGCAAACTGTTGCCTGCTTTAGATGCTCAGAAATCAAAAGAAGAACATCTTCCGATAGTTATTTTCATGTAAATAAAGAACAACTCATTGCTGTACCAAGGTTGGAAAGTTCTTCAGGAAGCAGACAGGCGCTGGCTGTTTGGAATGAGATTTTAGACTGGAATCTCGAAGATAAAGTGCAATTTTTAGTTGTGATACTACGGCTTCAAATACACGTCAATGGTGCCTGTGTGCTTCTTGAACAAAAACTTAATAGAGATATGCTTATTTTTGCGGCAAGCAAAATATTTTGCGTATAAATTAGTGTTAAAAAAGCATATTTGAAGTAAAAATTAGTCAAGTGACAACAAATCCTGATATTCCACTGTTCAAAGGTTCCGAGATAACTGGAAAAGTGGTGATCCAGACAAAATACAGTGTTATAAAGAAAATCTCGCATTGCACTGTACTGTTTCCAAAACTGACAATCTGCTTGAGTTGTACTGAACTGAACTGACCAAAGAAATAGCCAGATATGACCTTCGAGAGTTGATGGAGCTTTCTGTGATATTTTTAGGTGGAGAAACACAGAGAAAATTTAAAATTTGACCTCCAAGTGCCATACACTAAGCTCCATGGATTCTGTGAGCTATTTATTCCCTAAAAATATCATTACTAAGTGATCAAATCAAAATTATGAGCAAGGATAAGGTAGTGCTGTTAGAGGTTTGCCTGTTCATCATGACATCCTACGTCAAGCCATGGCTCTAATGTATTTTGGCAATAGAAGCATCTTGCCAAGATTTGAGCTTTTTGAAGTAGATGAAGGCTTACAAAAAAATTGATAAAAGCAGCTTTACAGAAGATAAGCCAGCATTTATGGTATTTGACTGATGAAGTTTCTGTCTTATCACTGTTTGACGATGATGAGGATCAGGTAACTAAAGTAAAAATGGTTAATTAACCAAAGAGAATTTATCAACTCATGGTAAACGTTACATCCCATCGAAGGAAGAACTTTATGGTCCATTGTATGGTAAGTTAGATAAGTAAATATAGGAGTTGTTTCTTTAGTTTTCTGTTTAGATAAAAGTTTTATTATTTGACTTTCTATTTATTTATTTCAAAGAAAAAATATCTACAACTTTATTTCACTTCGCAATCATCGTTCGATCGTCTTAAAATGGATGATAGTGTTCTCCACAAATGTCCTACTATGTAGTCAAGTAATGATTTGTTTCAAGAAGCCAGAAAGGTTTCAACACTGGGGGCAGAGAACGATAGAGCTGAAAGAGCGGTCAAGTTGATGCAAGACTTTCATGGTTTAATCTCAGTTTAGGAGGAACAAAAGAAATTTTTGTTATGTTGCAAACAAGAACACCGGAGGATAGAGGGTATGAGTATTTGATTTTACAAAAAAGTTTGCCCTCATGTCTTGGGAGACACTACTGTACAGGTCAACCTTTAAATACAAACTTTCAACGAAAAAAATCCTCAGGTCGACCTATTCACAAGAGAAGTACAAGTTTTGTGTAACATGTATATTTACCAAAATAATTAATGAAAAAATAATATTTTCTTATATTTTAATTGAAAAATTGGTGATAAGGTATGACCAAATGATTCAAGGGTGATTATGTGAGGTAATGAGTAAATAGATATGTTTTACTATATACAAATATCTTTACCATATAAAATGTCATTAAAGTTTCTAAAGGATATTCAGGACCAAATATATTGATTATACAAGAGCAAAAACTCGAGAGATTGAATCTAGTTAACTTCATAGTATCTAAAGCTTGCAAAACCATTGTCAAAATGTCTTATATTTTGACTTGTACAAAATTACTGTTAACTGATACAATTCAAAGTTGTCATTAACAATGTTAAATTAAGTCTTTCTTAATCATTATTACTTGAAAATATACTTTTTTATGAGTTCACACATTATAATTGAAAATGATCCACCTGAAGTATCTTTGTAGTATTTAATATTTATGGAAAAACTTTGGTTGACTTATACACAAGATACATAAAAAATGGAAATTTTGAGTAAAAAGGTAGGAAGATCGACCTTTGCATGAACAGAAATGGTAGGTATAATATTAAAATATTACTTGCTTACAATTCAATTTTAATTAAGTTCTGCGATAAAAAAACTTAGTTCAGGGCAATTTCAGTTTAGGAAGAGAATTCTCACAGCCAACTCATAAAGCAAAAGTTCCCAAACTGAGCAAAACTCAAAATCAAACTCCTAAGAGTTGCTAGCTTAGCCCTAAGGAAAGTATTAAAGGTGTTGTCTAACTTGAATAGGCTTCCAACCAAGTATGGCAGCTTATAAACAATAGAATTAAGTAAAGCACAAACCCTCTTTAGAGAGGCCCACTGGAACATCTGTGGCTGGAATATGTTTCAGAGTGGAGATTGGAAGAGGTGAGGAAGGGCAAGATGCAGCCATGCTCTCATTACCACTAGCACCTGATCCACTGGAATACTCTTCATCCTCTTCATCTTCTTCATCTTCCTCATCATCATCATTGAGATTTCCATCCCCACTTCCAGAGTCCACTTCATCCTTCACCACCTGCACCAGACAAGAGTCACAGTGTGCACACATTAAATAAAAAACAAATCCAGCCCAGCACAGAATAGGTTAATTTTTTTCAATCTTTAGCAATTAATGTGCAGTATAACCTGTGATTAACAGTTCAACAGATGATTGAGATTAAACATTTGATTTATGTAAGAGTAATAAATCTGGGAAACTTCCTAGAGATGCAAATACATTTGCACTGCCTCTTCAATTACAACAAGATGATGTTAGTTAATACAAACATAAGCAGTGTGTTAAAAATATAAAATTATATTTCTTTTATAGCTTTATTAATTAATAGTATGCATTTAAAACGTTCAACCCTGGCTGAGGACGACAGTCGTCCAGCGGGTGCTATCCAGTGACTGTGGATGACGATCGTCATATTCTTTTCAAAAGGCCTTAGTCCAAGTGATTCCATTTCTTTTTTCAGTTGTCCGTAAGGCTCTATTTCAGTAAAGCTTTTCGTAGTTTTCATTTTTAACCAATATTTTTTTTTGTTTTGTATATAAATGCCGTTTTTCCTGGTCTCCTTATTATATTTAATGAACATAAAGAATTCTTTTTCATTTTAATCTTTAGTATTTTAAATATTAAAATGTATATGTTCTTGTTTAAACACCCTATGCGACCACAGAAGGTCGTATAGGGTGCTTGATACTCCCTGACAGACAATTACTAAAATAAAACCATTTCCCCTTATTAATTATATATATATAAAGCAAATGTCTGTCCATCCCCCTATTTATCTCAGAAACGGCTTCACTTAGAGGACTGAAACAAACTGCATTGTGGGTAAAAACTCTCGGGTTATAATCCAGGTGAATTCCGGTGACCATGTCGCCAATGTTTCGATGGCCAACTCTGCCATCTTCCTCAGGGCTGCTGAGATGCCGTTTGGAATGAATGGTTTCTTGTCCTTGATTGTCTGAGGACTGTCGCCATGATGGTGGCATTTCAGTCAATCTCTCCCTTATTAATAACAATGGCCCATATGCTTTTGACTTAACTATATTAATTATGTAACATTTATAAACTAAAACTAAGCCTAGGTGCAATATTTACAGTTGGTCTTTGTACTAGATACAATTTGTAACATGTGCAACCATTTAATATCTAAAAGTAATCTTAAATCTAAGTAGGTGATACTAGTTTTTTTTAAATATAAATTGCTATATATATGTATATATATATATATTTTTTTTAATTTAGTTATCTAATTGTTATATTTTTGGTTGGTTTTAGCCTTGTTTTTTTTCTTTTTTTCCTTCTAGTAGAGCACCATATGCTACTAATTATCTTATTGTTTACATGTTTTAGTTTTGATTGGAATTTGTTTACAATTTTTTTAAACCTTTTCCATAATGCTAGTTAGTTTATGATATTTTTTAATTTCTTTGCTATGGATTAGCTTGTTTGTAGAGGTTGCTAATCTGATGGCCTTATTATAAAAACTTTCGATTTTAGTGATGTTTTGTTTACTAGTATTAAAAGTAATTGGTGCTGCATAAAGTATTATTGGTAGTATGAGTGTGTGTATTAATCAGAGTTTTGTTTCTGGTGTTAGTTTGTTTCGGTTGTTGATGATGGATGAGAGTCAGAATAGTTGTGCTTTGGCTTTACCTAGTGCATAGTTTAGATGTGTTGTCCAGTTTAAAGTTGATGTGAGGTAGACGCCTAGAAATTTGTGTTTTGTTGTTTGTGGAATGATTGTTTTGTTTAGATACACTGATGAGTATGCTTGCTTTTTTAGGAAGCCTTTAAAGTGAATGACAGTGCTTTTATTGGCGTTAACAGTGATTTTCCAATCTTGGCACCAGTTGTGGTATTTAGTTAGATGTTGGTTTAGGTTTTTCACAGCTATATCTGGGGACCAAGATTGAGATAAGAATGCTGTGTCATCAGCAAAAAGAAGGTTTTGTACTTTGGGTGTCATTGGTATGTCGTTCATGTAACAATTAAAGAGTGCTGGGCTGAGTACTGATCCTTGTGGCAGTCCTGCGCTGAGTGTTGTTTTGAGTGAGAGTGTGTTGTTAATTTTTGTTTGGATTTGTCTGTTGTGTAAGTAGTGTCTGATGATTTTGGTGATGTAAAGTGGGGTTGATATTTGCTGTAGTTTGTAAATAAGACCTTCGTGTCACACTTTATCAAATGCTTTTTCCACATCTAGGAAAATAGCATGTGTTGTTTTTTTCCATTGTTGATGCTATCAATGATTTTGTCTGCTAAGTGTAGTAATTGGTGATTTGTGGAGTATTGATCTCTGAATCCCATTTGTTCGTGTATGAGTATGTTGTTTATTTGGAGGTGTGTTTTGATACGTTTGAGGATTGAGAGTTCGAAGAGTTTTGAGATGGTGGATAGTAGAGTGATAGGTCTGTAATTTTGTGGTAAAGAGGGATTTTTATTGGGTTTTGGGATAAGTATGACAATTCCTAGTTTTCAATGAGTTGGGAAGTATGAAGATAGAAGGCAGTTATTAAATATGTCTGTTAGTAGGTGGATGAAGTGAGGGATATGAGAGGCAAGTTTTATCATGTGATTTGTTACATTGTCATATCCCGGTGCTTTATATGTTTTAAGTGTGTTGATCAGGTTTTTAGTTTCATCAAATGTGATGAATTGAGGTTTGGAGATTGGTGTGTTATCTAGTATGTTGTTGTGTGTGAGTATTTTATTATCATTTTTATTTGTAAGAGGTGGTGCTGTCATGATTTGGTTGAAATAGTTGGCAAATATGTTTGCTTTGTTTTGTGGATCGCTGTATAGTGTGTTGTTATGGAGTAGGGGTGTAGCTGGTTGCGATTTTTTGGTGAGTGCTTTAGTGGTTTTCCATATGCTTTTATCTTTGAAGTTTAGAGTGTTGATTTTCTTTTGCCATTCTAAGTTTTGGATTATTTGAATTTCTTTGCGGATTTGTTTTTTATATGTTTGAAATAGGTGTTGGTCTATTGGGTGTTTATATGTTAAGTATCGTCTGCGGTGTTGATTGCGAAGTTTGATGAGTTGGTGTATGTGTGGAGTGAGTGTTAGGCATCGTGGTGGTTGTTTAGTAAGGGTTTTGCTTGCATGTGTTTTTGATAGGTAGAAAAGGTCAGTGATTAATTTAATTTGTGCATCTATGTGTGGATGTGTGTATTCTAGTATTGTTGGTATTTTGTGTACATGGTTTTGAAAATGTTCATAGAATGTGTCCCAGTTTGTTGTGGTATTTGAAAGTGTGTCTTCCTTCATTTCTGCTGTGTTGATGTCTAGTATAATTGGCAGATGGTCTGAGTGGAATTCGAAGAGGACTCTAGGATTGAATGAATTTTGGATATTGTTGGTTATTATGAAATCGAGAAGGTCTACTGTTTTGTTTGCGTGAATATGTGTTGGTTGGTTGGGTGAATGTGTGGTAAGGTGTTGAGATTCGAGATTTAGATTATTTATGGTTTCAAATAAGAGGTAGCCATTTGCATTTGTGTTGATTGAGCCCCATGCATGGTGTTTACTGTTCCAGTCACCTAGGAAAATGTTTTTTCCTGGCAGTGTGAATAGTATGTTGAGTTCTGTGCTTAGTTGGATGGGTGTGTATTTGTGTCTAGGAGGGATATAGATGCTGTACAGATTAATGGGGTTATTGTTACATATAATGCAGATACCTATATATTCGATAATGTTAAGCTTAATCCTAGGGAGTATACTATATTTAATGCTATTACTAATTAGGATAGCCACACCGCCACCTTGGGAGAGTCTGTCATTTCGGATTAGACGGTAGTTGGGGGTATATATTCGATCTTTTGTGTTAAGGTGAGTTTCCTGGAGGAAGCTGATGGTGATACTCCATTTTAGACCCTGGCAGTTCCATGAGAGGAGTTGTGTTTTATGATCCATGAATTTTCATGATCTCAGTCAGTATAAACATTTTTTTCTCTTGTTTGGATTTTAAGTTTTTCACTATGTTTATGATGTTGATGGTCCAGGTGATGATGTCTTTGGAGTCCGGGGTTGATTGTAGATTGGAATTGGTTGGGGTTGTTTGTTGTGGCTGGATAGGTTTTGGCATTGAAAGGATTTGGCTGTAGGAGTTGGATGGAAGTGACGGGAATTGGGATTGATGGGTTGGGGAGGTGGTTGGTCTGGCTTGACTTTGGAGTGCCTGTTTTGCAGTGGTAAAAGCAACACAACCCCTGTAGCTGGCCGGGTGGTTTTGATGGCAGTTGTAGCATCTGGGTTGGTCTTCCTTTTGCTTTTTACATTCAGTAGTTGAATGAGGGCCTCCGAATTTGATACAGTTGTATGCCATCCTGCAGAAGTTTTTGGTATGTCCAATGCGTTGGCATCTCATACACTGTACAGGTTCTTTTGCCTTAATATAATCGTTTATTGTTATCCTTAAATGGAATAGGCTGCTTATGTTCTTGATGATACTGGGGTCGCTTAGATGTTCAGTGGTAACTGAAGATGGGACAGGGGCGTTTTTCTCCAGTGTTCTTGCCAGCTAGTTGATCTTCTGGTGTTGGTCGGGTGGTGTAGATTTGAGCAACACTTATGACTGGTACATTCTCTGCTAATAGGGCTTCCTTGATGATTTCCGTGTCAGTATTGCTGGGTAGGTTTCTGATGACGAAGTCCATGTTCCTCATCTCAGGGACTTGGTACGTAAAATATTCACATTGAATGGTTTTTAGGTGGCGGAGGCATTTGACGTAGTCATCTAATGTTTGGTTCTTGATTAGTATGACTGATGGACCAGCAAGTTGACATACAGGTGGGAGTGATGCGTTTTTGATGATGCCATTTAGGATGGTTGGCCATGTCTTGGTATAGGTGACCTTGATAGAGGGTATTTTTGGTTTTTTTGTGCTTGTTATAGGTTGGGAAGGGGTGAGTTTAGGAGGATTAGGATGGGTTGCGCTGGGTGGAGTGGTGTAAGTATTTCTAATCGGGTCAAATCTGTTTTTGATGGGGATAGGTTCTGGTGAAGGGTTTTTGTTGACTGCTGAGAATTTACGCTTGTGGGAGACAACTTGGAAGCCATTGTTTTGCAGGTTGTCATTGCTAGGTAAGACATTGTTAGTATTACTGCCACTGCTATGTGCAGTAGTATTTTTATCTTTTGTATAGGAGAGATCGCTGATTTTGTTTTTCACCAGGTGTTCTTGTAGGCGGGCCTTCCATCTCTCCTCGGGTATACGGTCTCTTAAGATTGATAGTTTATCTAAGAGATGGTCCAAGGTGTCCTCGGGGTTGACCTCTTCATCCTCAATAGTGGAGTCATTGGTGGAATCATTGTTGGAGTCGTTGGTGGTAATGTCCTCCATTTCAGCTTCACTGCAGCTACCGCTTGTTGTTTCGCTGACTGGTGACTTGGCTTCGGCTGTTTCTATTGTCTTCCCCTCCCGGGGAGGGTTAGACATCTTAAAGTTTGTTTAGCAGACAATTGTCGAGGTAATTGTTCTGTTTTATATGAAAAACGGCCCTTTTCAGGACTGGACGGACCTTTTGAGGGCCAAAAAATATGGGAGGTGCCTAATCAGCCCTAGCAAGCGGACCAGGCCGGGCTGCTCTGAGTGCGTTGAGGTCCCCCAAGTCGAGGTTAGGGGATGATCCCTCTTCAGAGCTCCCTCAGTTAACCGCGGGTTCAACCTTAGAATAGATATATCAAGTGAGTCGATCAGAACGCTCACGTAAGAAGGTGAAAAATTTTTGGTGGACCTTTTCAGGGCCAAAAGAGTTTGTAAGATCAAGATAATATTATATCTTTGGCCTTAATTGCAAGAATAGGTAGGGCTAAGATGTCCCGCTGCCAATATCTCAATTGTGTCCCTCAGCGGGCATGCCGTTTGTTCGGTCTGACTCAACGACGAGTTTTTGTGCATTTTGCCATCTGTTGGCAGTAATGCAAGTTATCACTATACATTGTTACCAAATTGAAGCAATCCGGCACCGTTACAATAACAAAAGGATCCTATCTAAATCTAAATACTAATCCTATTTAAACATTGGGTAAACTAATACTAAGAAAACATTAANTGCTAGGGATCTGATAGGTGAAATATTCAACTTTATCAGACTTCAATTTTTGCACAACCGCTAGGTAGTCACTGATGGTTTGACATTTAATAAGGATGAGATTATTACCAATCATCTGATTAACAGGGGGATATTTGCAGATCCCTTTCATTTAGTTATAATTAATGATTATGGAAGCTTATTTCTAGGTATTAACGTTGTTAATATTGAGTATACGTTTGGGGAAATGTACATTTTTAATTCCCTTTTTTTTGGTATTTCATAGTTCCAAATCTTCAAAAGTAGAGGGTTTTTCAAGGATTTTAGTTTAAGATAGAATTTGTTAACTAGTTTTTCTATGAATTTTGCGAATGGTAGGATGTTGTGGAATTGTTGTATCTCTTTGAGTGGTATTAGTTTGTTTCTTGAGGTGACATTTCGAATGGACTTGTTGAAATATGAGGATAGACTTTTCAGGTTTTTTTTTGATGTGTTGCATACAATTACTGCTGCATATGAGAGGATAGGGAGGATGAATGCTTTAATTATTCTAATTTTATTATTTTTTGAGAGGGGACTTTTTTGGTAGAGTAGAGGGTATAGTTTATGTTGTATTTTCCTAGCTTTGTCTATTGAACACTTTATGTGTTTGGTCCATTTCAGGTTATTACAAATTTGGACACCAAGGTATTTGGTGGATTTAGCAGTGGGGACTATTGTGCCATTGTAGATTATTTGGAGGGATGCTGACTTCCTGCACTTCCTTTTGAATTCTAAGTGAATAGATTTTGCTGGATTAATGGCAAGGCGCCATTCAAAGGTCCAGTTGAAAAGTTTGGTCATTTAATCGTTTAATTTAATAATAGCAAGGTCGGAAGAGAAGGAGGTGGCTGAAATGGTTAAATCATCAGCATAGAGAAATAGGGAGATAGAATCAGAGGAAGGGATGTCATTAATAAAGAGGTTGAAGAGAAGGGGACTTAGGATGCTTCCCTGGGGGACACCAGCTGAAATTGGTTTTAATTCTGAGAGGGAGTTATTAATTTTGACTTTGATTCTGCGTTCGGATAAAAAAGTTTTTGATTAGTTTGCATAGGGGCGAAGGGAATCTGAGTTTAACAAGTTTAAATATTAGCCCATCGTGCCATACACTATCGAAGGCCTTATTGATGTCAAAGAATACCATTTGTGTTGTTTTTTTCCCTTTAGCAAATCCTTGGGTAATAGTTTCAGTTAGTCGGAGTAGTTGGTGGGTGGTTGCAAGATCCTTGGTGAAGCCCATTTGATGAGGGATGATAATGTTGTTAGTGGAGACATGGTGGTTGAGAAAGGAGAGGATTATGCTCTCAAAGACTTTGGAAAGGGGGGAGAGGAGGGTGATGGGTCTATAGTTGTTGACTAGTGAAGGATCTTTATCAGGTTTGGGAATAACGACGACTGTACCAATTTTCCAATCAGAGGGGAAATAGGAAATTTCAAGGCAAGCATTAAAGATATCAACAATTTTGGAGAGAAAGGGTGGGATTTTTGCAATGATTTTTAGAATTCTGTTAGAAAATTGATCATGACCAGGGGCTTTTTTGGTGTTGAGATTTTCAATGATGTTTGTAACTTGGTTAGAGTTGGTGGTGAAAGGGGTGTTATTAAATAGGTTTGGAAGAAGGATGTTGGTGAATTTGACTTCGGGATGGGCATGGAATCGTGGTGAGGCATCCTGCATTAAATCAGAGAGGTAGTTGGCGAAGATGTTACATTTAGAAAGGGGGTCGAAAAATAGAGAGTTGTTGTGGTCAATGGGTTGAGATTTATGGGAAGAATGACTGAGGTTTTTGCAGATTTTCCAGATGTTGTGGGTGTTATTTGTTTCAAAGGAGAAATTAGTTAGGTAGTTTGTCCATTTGTTATTGCGGAATTCTTGAATTTCTTTTGTAATTTTTTTATTAAGAGCTTTTAGAAGTTGTTTATCTTCATTGAGGCGGAATTGAAAGAATTGTCGTCTAATACTGTTTCTTGACTGAATGAGGTTCTGTATTCTACTGGGGAGGATAATGGGGTCTTCTGAAAGGGAAGGTTTGATATTGGAAGGGTTCTCTTTTGCAGCATGAATCAGGTTATTAAGCAATTCTATGTGACTGTCAATGATTTCTGTGGAAAAGGGTTGGGAGATAGTGGGGTAGAAGTTAATTTTATTAATTAGGAAATCAGTGAAGTTGACCCAGTTGGTAGTTTTAATGGGTGGAGGAGTAGGAGTCGAAGTATGGCCATGGATAGAGAAGATAAGTTTTGCACATTTGACATAAATAGAGAAGATGCGGAGAGGTTGACAGTTGAATTCAATTTCAATACTGATTGCTGAGAAAGATTTAGATTTAGGAGAGGATAAGATTTTGTAGGAGATACAATTACTAATAATAATGCCCACACCATTTCTACCAGGGGCGTCTAACCTAATGAACTTAAAGTTAGGGGTCCTAATGCTAATGTTAGGAGACAGATTGGTCTCTTGGATACAGCAGATTTGGATATTGTTGTCAGTTAAAAAGTCAAGTAGCTCAGTGATTTTGTTCCTGATGCTGTTACAATTCCATGATAATATATTGATTGATGGAGTCGCCATTACAATTGCATTAACTCTGATAGAATAATAGCTACTTTTTCTTGCTTGGTGTTAACAGTGCTAATTTTATCCCAAATTTTGAATACGAGGTCCAGAAGGGAGTTGTGGTCAAAGTTGGGATTGGATTGATTGGTGGAGGGATCAGGGTTGTTAGTGGTAGTTGGTTGAGTGACTGCAGAGGAATAAGTATTGTTGGTAGGGGTGAGGGAAGGGAAGGAAGGTAAAGGTGGGGGAGAAAGGTTGGTTTTAGCATTGTTACGATTACTCTCTAGCCTTTTTCGCATAGCATCTCTTAATTTAATATAGGTGGGGCAACCCTTATAAGTAGCTGTATGGTTCCCGGAACAGTGAATACATTTGGGGGTGGTTTCATGCTTCGTTGGGCAATCTATGATTGAGTGATTTCCACCACACTTGGAGCAATTTGGTGAGAAGGAGCAGACATTTTTTGTGTGCCCGTAGGCCATGCAATTGAGGCATTGAGGAGGACCGATTGGTTTACTGAAGTCTCTAATTTCGACTTTCATCCCGCAAATACTTTTGATTTGTAAAAAATCGGTGAAGTTATTGTCGCAAGATAGTGTTACTTTAAATAAAGGTAAGATCCTTTTTGTTCCCGGTTTGTTAATGCACTCGCGGGGGCGGTTAGTGGACATTTGCTATATATTAACTACGTTGAATTTAAGTTCCGCTAATTCCTCCTTAATTACTTCGATTTCACAATTGATTGGTAGGTGTCTGATGACAAACTCTCGGTTTAATTTGCTGGGGAACTGATAGGTGAAATATTCAACTTTATCAGACTTCAATTTTTGCACAACCGCTAGGTAGTCACAGATGGTTTGATATTTAATAAGGATGAGATTATTACCAATCATCTGATTAACAGGGGGATATTTGCAGATCCCTTTCATTTGCCTTACAACAGTGGCCCAATTATTTGTGAACTTAATTTTAATAGAGGGAATTTTGGGTTTTGAAGGTTTGTTGGAAGGGATGGTAGGCGGTTGGTTAACATTAGATGGGGCAGGTGAGTTGGAGCTGGAGAGGGAATTAAGGATGGAGAAGGAGTTTGTGAGGGGGACTGGAGAGGGTCGAGGTGGAACAGCAGAGGTTGAAAACTTTTTCTTATGGCTAACAACAGTAAAATCACATGGATCATTATCAGAATTCGGTGCCGGACGCTTAGAAATATTAATTTGGATAGGGTAATTGACATTGGTGCTGGTGGAGGGGCCTCCAGAGGTTGGGAGTCCCGATGTGGTTGTAGGTGAAGAGGAGGATCCAGTTGGTAGAGGGTGGGGCTGCTTGAAGATGTGCGATTCATGTGAGATGAGGTGCTGCCATTCCTCTGATGAGAGTTTGTTGCAGAAGGACCTGAAGCCTTCGACAACTGGGTCATTGATCCGTTCCTTGGAGGTGGAAGTATCCATGTCAGAGTCTTCCATGGTTCAGTTGTAGCACTTTTCTTTCAAATTAACCTCCCCTTCCGGGGAGACAACGGCCCTTTTCGGGGCTACCCGGACCTTTTAAGGGCCTAATAATTTGGGTGGAGCCTGACAGCCCTAGCAAGCAGACCCGGCCGGGTCTCCCTGAGTGTAAGAAGGTCCCCCAAGGCGAGGTCAGGGGAAGATCCCTTCTGCAGGGATTCCGCGGTACCGCGGGAAACAACCTTAGACAATTAAAAAGATCAAGCGAGACCGAGTCTCGCAGAAGAAGGTGAAAGAAAAAACAGCCCTTTTTAGGGCCAGTTGAGCCAGTTTGGTATACGTGGAGTGCAGTACAATCAAGTGTAGTACAACGTATAATGCATATAGCATTGAGGTATTCGACTGGATCGATCTCCTGGCCTCTAGAACAGTTTCTCAGAAATCCAGGAGGGGGCATGCCATTTGCTAGGTTTGTGTGTGATTCTTGTCTGTTGACTGTTACCTTCTAGTGGCCTCTCAGTCCTTCTTACATTAGTTTGTTCCTTAATCTGGAACAACATTACATTTTATTTGTAACATTTCAATCCTAGCCCTTAACCTAGTGTTTTATTGAACTTCTTAACATTAATAAATACTAATTGGGTGGTGCCACCTTTTGTATTTAT
>KZ308482.1:640313-661606 GCA_000376725.2 Ladona fulva | reverse complement strand
ATAGACAACACTCAATGAGCTCGTGACAATTTTTATTTGCCTCCGTTCAAGGCGTTTGACGCAGTGGGAAAGGTTCCCCTGCCAGACGCAGGTTAGGAATCCTTGTAAAAAATTATATTAGGCTGCGATTGCTTGATAAATTGGGAGTACATCTGCAGTAATTATGCGACCCCCGTCTACTGCTACTAAAGCCCAACAACGATTCATAATACCAAACAACATTTACTCTAAATAACGGCCATACACAAAGGACACTAATATAAAATTCGAGATAAAACAACTAAGACTATCCAATTACATAGAATACGATGACACTTAGGAATGTTTCTTATAAAGTATTTTGCACGATATTTTTGCAGTTCAAAAGCTAACTCACCTTCCTAATGCCGGAACTCCACCTTCTCGACTTGAGAACATTCGTTAATTTCTATCAACGAATTGTATTTTCCTTTGAAGGCTTTGAATTTGAGCAATTTGTTGAAAAAATATGCATACAATATCATGAAAACTGGTCACTCATGGACGCTTCTAAGGAGAAACAAACAAAATACGAAAACTCAGAGATATGCTTGACCGAATCCCATGCGTATATATATATTAATACACTCACTCATACGTTTGCAATAATAATAGAAATATACCAATAATGTATTGAAATAAACTGCTTGGAATTCGTAGTTGTAATTCCAAAAGTCTCTACTCATTTATNGTGTGTGTGTGTGTGTGTGTGTGTGTCTGGAAAATTAGATGAATAAAGATATGTGAATGACGATGATGAAACAGTTGAAGCGACGAAACAAAAGAGAGAAGATATTCGTAATTTAATCTCAAGGAAAACAAATAACCGCGATATACCAGCAACGGCGTTTCTGCGCCGCGAGGGGTTGGGGCAAACAAGATGGCGGCAGGCAGATTACAGCGAGTATTTTTCGCGTAATTAGAGCCTCCGCGCGATCACAATTAACGGCCTCCGCATTCTTCGGAAAATCCGCCGCCAGGGGACATTCCGGCGCTAGTTTACTGCGCGAATTGCGATGCGGAAAACTTTTAATGTGAATTATGACGGCCGCAAACGGAGGACATTACGGAGTAAACATTAGCGCTCATATTTGACGTCAGTGTTTTATTTTCGATATTCAATTGTCACCGAAAAATCACTCTTCGATTGCGTGTTTAGGAAAAAAGGGGAGTTTATTGCGATTAAAAAAAAAGAGGGCGACGCGAAGCGGTTTTTTTCCGTTGCCACGGAAACGAACGGAGGTGTATCGACATGGAGATTCGAGCGTCCTATTTTCGGATGATTTTTTGTTGATGGTTATTTGAAGGAAAGAAACAATTGAGGGACGAATTCGTAGGAAAAGTGACAGATGAATAACGATGAACAATAAAACAAGAAAGTCGTCGAATCGAAAAGAAAACAAATAAGAGCGAAATAACCAAAGAAAGCGTATAAAAAAAGAAGACAATCGGAGAAGGATAGAGTGGTTAACTTAGCGCTGTCATCATAAAAAAGCATACTTGTCATCAAAATTAAGCGATCTCAACAAAAACTAAGCAAAATCATCACAAATTAAGCGATCTCATCATAAACTAAGCAAAGTCATCACAAATTAAGCGATCTCATCATAAACTAAGCAAAGTCATCACAAATTAAGCGATCTCATCATAACCTAAGCAAAGTCATCACAAATTAAGCGATCAATTCATAACATAAGCAAAGTCATCACAAACTAAGCGAACTCATCATAACCTAAGCAAATTCATCACAAATTAAGAGATCTCATCATAACCTAAGCAAAGTCAAAACAATTTAAGCGATCTCATCATAACCTAAGCAAATTCATCACAAATTAAGCGATCTCCTCATAACCTAAGCAAATTCATCACAAATTAAGCGATCTCATCATAAACTAAGCAAAGTCATCCCAAATTAAGCGATCTCATCATAAGGTAAGCAAAGTCATCAAAAATTAAGCGATCTCATCATAACCTAAGCAAATTCATCAAAAATTAAGCGATCTCATCATAACCTAAGAAAAGTCATCACAAATTAAGCGATCTCGTCATAACCTAAGCAAAGTTATCATAAATTAAGTGATCTCGTCATAAACTAAGCAAAGTTATCATAAATTAAGCGATGTCATCATAACCTAAGCAATTTCATCACAAATTAAGCGATCTCATCATAATATAAGCAAAGTTATCATAAATTAAGCGATCTCCTCATAACCTAAGCAAATTCATCACAAATTAAGCGATCCCATCATAAACTAAGCAAAGTCATCACAAATTAAGCGATCTCGTCATCAACTAAGCAAAGTCATCACAAATTAAGCGAACTCATCATAAACTAAGCAAAGTTATCATAAATTAAGCGATCTCATCATAACCTAAGCAAAGTCATCACAAATTAAGCGATCTCATCATAACCTAAGCAAAGTCATCACAAATTAAGCGATCTCATCATAACCTAAGCAAAGTCATCACAAATTAAGCGATCTCATCATAACCTAAGCAAAGTCATCACAAATTAAGCGATCTCATCATAACCTAAGCAAAGTCATCACAAATTAAGCGATCTCATCATAACCTAAGCAAAGTCATCACAAATTAAGCGATCTCATCATAACCTAAGCAAAGTCATCACAAATTAAGCGATCTCATCATAACCTAAGCAAAGTCATCACAAATTAAGCGATCTCATCATAACCTAAGCAAAGTCATCACAAATTAAGCGATCTCATCATAACCTAAGCAAAGTCATCACAAATTAAGCGATCTCATCATAACCTAAGCAAAGTCATCACAAATTAAGCGATCTCATCATAACCTAAGCAAAGTCATCACAAATTAAGCGATCTCATCATAACCTAAGCAAAGTCATCACAAATTAAGCGATCTCATCATAACCTAAGCAAAGTCATCACAAATTAAGCGATCTCATCATAACCTAAGCAAAGTCATCACAAATTAAGCGATCTCATCATAACCTAAGCAAAGTCATCACAAATTAAGCGATCTCATCATAACCTAAGCAAAGTCATCACAAATTAAGCGATCTCGTCATAAACTAAGCAAAGTTATCATAAATTAAGCGATCTCATCATAAACTAAGCAAAGTTATCATAAATTAAGCGATCTCGTCATAAACTAAGCAAAGTTATCATAAATTAATGGAGCTAATCATAAACTAAACAAATTTATCATAGTTTAAGCGATCTCATCATAACCTAAGCAAAGTCATTACAAATTAACCGATCTCGTCATAATCTAAGCAGACTCATCACAAATTAAACGATCTCATCATAACCTAAGAATTGTCATCAAAATTAAGCGATCTACCCATACACTCGTCGAGGACCAAATCGTCCTGGACCAAATCGTCCAGGACCAAATCGTCCAGGACCAAATCGTCCAGGACCAAATCTTCAGGACATAATCGTCAAAGACATAATCGTCCAGGACCAAATCGTCCAGGTCCAAATCGTCCAGGACTAAATCCTCCAGGACCAAATCGACGAGGACCAATTCGTCCAGGACCAAATCGTCCAGGACCAAATCGTCCAGGACCAAATCGTCCAGGACCAAATCGTCCAGGACCAAATGGTCGAGGACCAAATCGTAGAGGAGCAAATCGTCCAGGACCAAATCGTAGAGGTGAAAATCGTTCAAGACCTAATCGTCGAGGACCAAATCGTCCAGGACCATATCTTTAGGACCAAATCGTCTAGGACCAAATCGTCGAGGACCAAATTGTCGAGGACCAAATCGTAGAGGAGAAAATCGTTCAAGACCAAATCGTCAAAAACCAAATCGTTGATGACCAAATGTCTAGAACCAAATCGTCGAGGACCAAATCGTCGAGGACCAAATCGTCTAAGACCAAATCGTCCAGGTCCATATCTTTAGGACCAAATCGTCCAGGACCAAATCGTCGAGGACCAAATCGTCGAGGAGCAAATCGTCTAGGACCGAATCGTAGAGGAGAAAATCGTTCAAGACCAAATCGTCCAGGACCATATCTTTAGGACCAAATCGTCCAGGACCAAATCGTCGAGGACCAAATCGTCCAGTAAATGTCAAGAACATAATATTCGACAACCTAATCGTCCAGGACCAATGCGTCGACGACCAAATCGTCTAGGACCAGACCGTTATGTTCCACCTGGCACGGGGTGCAAAAGCACTTTCGTACATGTATCGGTAGCACAGTGCACACGCCTTTCTCTTGAAAGCTTCAGGAAGGAGTAAAATATCACGGCACCTGCACACGTCCAAATACTCCGCTCTTAACAGGAAAATCTATCCAAAGAAGAAACACAGTAACTCCTTCCTGCGGAACCTGATGATTCTTTACTTTATATGTTTATATATACATATATACTAGCTGAAGTGTCCGTTAATTCTCAACGGGGAAAATAGATGTTGGATTAAATATGGTATACCTATTTGTACATAAGAGAAAATAAAATCTCACATCTTAGTTTAGTCCAATGGAACAGGTTATTGAAAACAAAATTTTCTAATCAAAGTTCGATGCCGAAATCTACAATCAACAATAAGAATGTGAATCATTATGGAATTTCTCTCTTATTATTAACATGTCTCAAAGTAATGTACAAGTGTGCAAGATTTTCAACTTCTGGTACTAATCGTAAAGTATGTTAAGATTCCGAATTTATAGACAAAAATTTACTCATTTATCTCCATTAGTTCATTACGGTGCTTCGTATGTTTGTTGCCCCTGCGATTCATCACTACAAATTGTTCATGACTCTAATAGTTAAAATCTCTGAATAATTTTCTCCATTTCATATCGTCAATCGCTTTTTAATGGGCCTAAATACACATGCATTATTATGGGAAAATGCATGAACTCGGCATCAACAATCGCATTGGTCGTCAGGGGGACGGGTTGTTTACAACCTCAAAATTTCACAAAATATTCGCATATTTTATCTAAATTCTCGCAATATCGAAACGAAAGCTTTATTCTACGACAATAATAAGAATCTGTATTCAATTTCCCTTCTTTTGATACTTATTTTGACTTTATACGAATATTCCTTCTAATTTAATTTTGCAAAAGAAATAAAGTCTGTACCCGATAAAATCGAACTTTACATGTATTTCTTATGGAAATCTATCTGAACGATCTTGGTTCAAACCCAGCAAATTTTGCGAATGAAAAGTTGACAGTGCTTCCTTCCGGCTCACGGAGAACACGTATGCAAAGTTTGATGCAAATCGGACAAACGGTGTGGACTCCAATCGTGAACAAACAAACACACAAACACACAAACACACAAACACACAAACCCACAGAATTTCTGCTTTATATATATACTAGCTGAAGTGCCCGTTGATTCTCAACGGGGAAAATAGATGTCGGATTCAATATAGCACACCAATTTGTGCGTAAGAGAAAATAACACCTCGCATCTTAGTTTAGTCCAATGGAACAGGTTATTGAAAACAAAAATGTTCTAATCAAAGTTCGAAGCCGAAATCTACAATCAACAATAAGAATGTGAATCATTAGGGAATATCCATCTTATTATTAACATGTTTCAAAGTAATGTGCAAGTTTGCAAGATTTTCAACTTCAATGTCAAGAGTCCGAATTGATAGACAAAAGGTTACTCATCCTTCTCCATTACTTCATTACGGTGCTTCGTATGTTTGTTGCCCCTGCGATTCATCACTACAAATTGTTCATGACTCTAATAGTTAAAATCTCTGAATAATTTTCTCCATTTCATATCGTCAATCGCTTTTTAATGGGCCTAAATACACATGCATTATTATGGGAAAATGCATGAACTCGGCATCAACAATCGCATTGGTCGTCAGGGGGACGGGTTGTTTACAACTTCAAAATTTCACAAAATATTCGCTTATTTTATTTGTACATAAGAGAAAATAACATCTCGCATTAAATCGCATCGCATCGATAGAATAGTGTGAATTGTGTTTGTTTTCAAGTTGTTGTTTCGCAAAATATGGTGTGTGAGAATCGTTGAGGATTGCGTATTCTTTATCTATATTGTGGCCACTTTGGCATAAATAGATTCACAAATATTACTAAGTAATTATTTGTATCAGATTTGAGTTTATTGTTAAAAGTATCTTTAATGCTAAGTAATTTCCACCTGTATTATATGTAGAACGGCAGTTTAATGTTGCGTGAAGAAGATTATAACTGCAGGACGGAGAGAGGGAAGATTTTCCTTCTCATCCGTGTTTTAATAACTTTAGGTACACGAGAACTTCCTGTTTCATCGGCCAATCAGGTAAATCGGCGGCTACTACAGAGAGGGAAAGAGTGGTAAAACAGATGGTATGAATCACTCTTCCAAGCCCTCAACTCGTCGAGGCCAATTTCCATCACCTCCCCAACGCGGTCTTCTTCAGCGGATACTTATTTCGAAAAACAATGATCGCAACATCTGTGGGTAACTGTAAGATGTATAAAAAGAAAACATGGCCACTGCCTGACTTCCATACTTGTCCACAGTTTCGTGTAAAATTAGCAAAAACATAGGGTAAGGACCATACACAAACCGCATGTAAAAGTCAGAACAATCGTAACCAAACCGGGGGATAGTCTTGGCCTTAAAGTCTTAGGAGTCAATATTCTTCGTTAATGTGGACTTACTTACATCGGGGAGACGAGCAGTACTATTGAAACCCGTCTGAATCTGCATAATAGATAGCAATCTCGATGCGTCGACTTCTCACCAAACGAAATTCGCAAAAGCAGAGCACTGCCTGACCAAGAACCGCAATGTCAACTTTGATAACACAAAGATCTCGTGCAAAGGCAACGGCTATTGGGAGCGAAGAGTGAAAGAGGCAGTTGAGATTCGTCTAAACAAGAACAACGTCAATCGAGACGAGGGACTCTTCCTGAGAAAAACATGGAATGGGACACAGAAAAATCAGAGACGAGGGCAGGAGGACCAACACACCCTGAAGATGTGAAAAGGGAAGCGCACATCACGTGTCTCTCGTAATACAACGCTTCTCCTCTATATTCATTGATGATTCCATTTCTTGAAACGAGCATTAAAATGTAAAATATCAAGAGGTCGAACGGAATAGAAGGAAATACATACATACATAAGTGTTCTACCTTTAGGTAGGTCCATGTGCCCTAATATTCCCTATTCATAGCCTTTTCCTTAGTAACCTGGTAACTTATCCAACCCTTTATGTCATCTAACATTTTTTGTCTTTGCCTTCCCCTCTGTCTTCTCCCTTGCATTCTACCCTCTATTACATTCTTCAGCAATCCCTCTCCTCTCAATATTTGACCCATTTCTTTTGTCGGCGCTTAATTACTTCAATTAAAACTCTTTCCTCCCCAACCATTTCTAGCACCTCCATGTTTGTTTCTCTATCCACCCAGCTCACCTTCTCCATTCTACGCCACACCCACATCTCAAATGCCTCCAATCTTTTGATGTCCTCTTTTCGTAAGGTCCACGTTTCACACCCATATAGCAAAACACTCCATATCAAGGATTTTACCAATCTTTTCCTGATTCCTTTAAAGAGACCCTTTGTCATTAATTCCCTTCGCTTCATAAAAGCTTCTTTGGCCAATGCTACTCTTTTTCGAACCTCATCTCCACACCTCCCATCCCAAGATAGAACACTACCCACGAGAGTAAGTAAGTTCACTAAGTACGAGAATTTGTCCACCTGCTCTAGTTTTTCCCCATCCACCCTTATCGTTAATTTAGCTTTCTTTCCCTTAGTGGATCTCATTAATTTAGTTTTACATACGTTTATTTTCATTCTATATTCCCTTGCCTTATCGTTTAGTACATTTACGAGTATTTGTAAACGAATTTAAAAAGGATATATGTGCATGTTTTGTCGATTTTTAAAAGGCTTTCGATAGAGAAGGAAATAACACAAATAATTCAAATTGCACAGATGACACAAGGTTTATTCCAGAAAGCGAAGACGCTCTATAAAGGATTTGAAATAAAGTTAAAAAACAAGAAAAACGGCATTGGAACGAAAAAAAATACAGTATATTGTCGAATCGAAGACGAACCCAAGTTCTGGAAATTATATTGGGAATAATTGCGATGGAGCAATGGAACAACAGTTATTAAGAAACATCGAAAAGCCGAATTCCAGAATATTTATTACTTCTCTCAGAGGAAGAGGTGGTCATTTACGATCTGAACATTAAATAAACAAAATTTCTCAAAATTTTCAACCGCTCAAATTTGGAGAGGGATCTTTCTCTTCAAAATGTAGGAATTCCATGCTGAAAGACCTGTGGCCATTAGCAAGGAGATGATGGTCCATTTGGGATGCTGCGGGGTTAGTCAAGCGATATACGCTTTACGATAATAGATTTTAGATTGCGAATCTAAGACGTACCTGATTTTTGGAATCTCTAATTCGTAATCCGCCTCCGAATCCAAAATTTGCGGTAGTTAAAGACGAAGGCAATGCGAACGTAAAACCAGCATACAGTAAATTAAGGATGAGTAATCGGACCGTTACTATTTTTAGTGTACACCAACGACCTTAGCAATAAAATCGATAATAAGGTTAGGATATTTGCAGATGACATGGAAATTTATAGCTACATAGGAAGTTCAGAGGATATATTAACCCTATCGTGTGATTTAGATAAAATCATGAAATGGTGCAATGATTGGCAATTAGAGCTCAATATAGACAAATGCTTTTAAGTAACTTCTTCGAAAGGAAAAATAATTCCAGTGATTATTCGTACGGCCTCCGAGGAAAAATTTTATCAACAGTAGAATCGGTTAAATATCTTGTAGTAACCCTCACGAATAACTTAACCTGGGGTACCCACATCCGTAATATATGTGGTCGAGCACTTAAGAGACTCGGATTCGTGAAGAGAATAGTCGGTCAGATCGGAAAAAAAAAGTCCGTGAGCGATGTTGCGTTGCATATATCAGGTATCTTCTTGAGTGTGGGATTTTGCAGAAAAATGTAGTATTCGTGTATTAGAAAAAGTGCAACGAAAGGCGATATGTTTAGTAAGAAATTGTTTCGAGATATCAGTGAGCGTTGGGATTCCCCAAACTGAGATTACGGAGAAATAAGAGCATAAAAGTAAGAAAATACACTGAAAAGGGTATATATGTTTAATATTCATAATCCATTGAATTAACGTGCTAAAGAAAACAAAACAATACAAAAAGCACACTTTAATAACGGTCGTAATTGGCGTTGCAATTCGTATAGTTTCATCCGATGATTCGCTTGAAAATACCAAATACTCGTCTTCATATGAGTAGTACGTACACTGCCAATTTAGACCCGGTATCATTATGTAATCTTATACTAGACTTTAAGTGAAATCTTTACTTTAACAAACCGTGTTACAATCCATACTTGAGTCCTTTCTAGCACTTAAAGTGATGATTAACTTAAGTACTAGATTGAGTGAGTTTTAGATGATAATGTGATGCTTAACCGCAATGCATCACGGATGTAAGCAAACAATATGGCGGACGAATACTAGGGGAAGATTCTCGCCTCAGTTGGTTTGTTGCGGAAAATCAACTTCGTGCCGCGGAATTTCTGGGAAGAATTCCTTTAAGTATTTAAGATAAAGTGCTTTGCGTCCTACAAATAGAAATTCTTGTGGCATTGGCTTTCTCCTCTTCTTATATAGATGTACATTAATACTTCTCCCCCTGCCAAACGCCACTGGCTGCATGCACGGTACAAATCTCATTCTTTATAAATCAGCACGTGCACGTTGGGTGCTGTGAAGTTTATTTTTAAGTTATAAGATACTTTATAAATGTGATAAATACTTACGCATTGTGAATAAGTTATTTAGTATAAAGGTGCATATTCATGATATGCATTTAATCACAGTAAAAACACAAATGCTTCAACAGAGGTAAATTAGTGAAAGACTGCATGTACGTTTACGTAGCCACTAGGAATGGAATGTAATTGCATTTATCTTTTCTTTAAGTTATTTGTGTATCAGATTTGACGTCATAATTAATGCACAATTGAATATACTGTTTCCGATTGGACGTAAAGAATGCTGTTTAAGTCGTCCTTAGTAATTTATTTTTCCTTAATCCTTAGATAACCGTGTATAATAATGACTAAGAAAGATCCTCAATTCAAGAAACACGGATTTAAGGGCTTTGAACCAGCTTCTGCTGACTCTCCGCTTTTACGCTCATCGCAGTGGTTGATTTCAGCGGTGTTCACAAAGCGACTGCCAGTAGAGTCGTTAAAAATGTCACCCTTGCAATAGCGGGATTAGGACCCCTTCACGTGAAAACCATACAATCGAGTGATGCTCAAGAAACATGTGATGATTCGCCCTGAGTCATCCCCCGCGAAGTTTCAGCCGACCGTCTTCAAACATCGCGCGTTCGTACGGACGAGAGCCGAAAAGGCGTCTGAGTTCGCCGGCGAAAAACGATGACGAACGCGCGGCGCCTCCGAGGCGGAAGCATTCTATGGGCGGAAGCATCGAGTAATCTCCTTACTCTATGGGCGGAAGCGGTGCGTGCACGTTCGCGCACAAAAACTCTCACTATCGGGCTCGATTCACGTCGGAATCACATATGTTAAGGGTCACCACTTTGGTGAAGATGAGTTGGTTGGGGTTAATGAAACTATTTAATTACCAATATATACAATTTCGGTGATCTCAATGGGCGTAAGTAAGGAAGCCTTGTAGGGAGCAAGAGAGACGCTCTTCACAATGAAAGCGTCGACGAGAGACGTCTCTAACGGCTTTCGTTCACACAGAGAAAAAGTAAGTGCCAATGAAACAGTCAAAAGAAGGCATGATCCAATTCAAAGAGGGTCACTACAATTTAGGAGATTACAATTGCAAACAGAGCAATCGCAAGAAGCGCCGAACGCAGCTTCTGATTGCAGGGCCTCCTGTCTGATGGCGGAGCGATCGGACCCCACATATTCGCCGCTGTCGTCTCCACTCTGTATGTGAAAAGAAATCATACGGAACTCCTCCATCATATACACGACAACCATGTACGAGCACTTCCCCATTAACACAAATAGCAGCAAGAACAATATGACTAAACATACCTTCTGCTTCCAATCGATTGCATCGCTTTTCTTTTATTCTCTAGAATGCTTTTATTTTCCTCTACCAAATCCAATAGAGTCATCAGTTGCAAACTTACAACTATTTTACTATCCATATCAATCCTAAAAATGTATTTTGGTCTTTCTGAAGCCCATAAAACCTTGCAAATAAACGGGCTACGTGGTATTACGAGGCGATGTTTTTTAATCAAACCTCACGGCAACGAGAATGAAAATTATTCTCAGTCAAAGAATCTAGTACGTATTCAAAGTGGACTCTAAGTAAACAGAAGTGTAACAAGTTTTATAATACACTCCTTATCCCTAAACTCCACTTTAGGTTAATGTTCACTTTAGTTGAATAGCAGATTTCAGTGTTCATTGTAATACTGGGCCTTCTAGTCGTTACTCATCACCAAATGCATGTCATTGTCAGCCACTGCCACTTGAAGCGTCGACAGCTTGGTAAATTCACACAGTGGTAAAAGTTTGTATTTCTTTCTCTGATTACGTAGTTTCTATGTTTTCATTTATGGTGTATAAAATTACGAAGACTCTATAAGGGCTGTTGAAGTTCCTCTTTGAGAACTTGAGCATCGCATTACCTCGAATTACAAACCACTCAAAATGCGAACGCTTTCATATATGAACACAACAGTTACGGGCGTCCAAATTTGGGTGAAAAACCGAACCTCTGGCGATTGATTCCCTTTGGCCCTAAATAAGCGAATTGGCTCAACGCATTTGCGACCGAAAGAATAACGGTGGTAATTAAAACAAATGGAGTCGAGTGCTTTTCAGGCAAAGAGGAGAGTATTCCCCAGCGTTGCGTCGGAAGGATTCCTTTAAACCAGCATTGAACATTCACAGAAGCAGATGCAAATGACGGGAGATATTTCCTGATCTACCTAAGGTTATATAAAAGGGATATCGTCCAATCTCCTTTTCCTCTCCGAAGAACTTTCTCTTCCATTAGCGTATTCATCAAGGCAGCGAATATAGAGATTTAAAAGAAGGAAGTTCCTGCTGAGGTGTCATCGAAGCGAACGCAAAAGAGAGTCAAAAATGCGTAAACGAAGCGAGAAATTTAAAGCGAACAAAGGAATTGGGAGAACAAACGGAATAGAAGAGGACTGTAATGTAGCGTGTGATTAATAAACACGCGATTCCTTATTCAGGAGAACGATAAATGCAATGCCATTTCTTTGGCCTATCTCCCAAATGGAACAATAACCATGATGAAAGAGAAGTTAGAAAAAAGCACGTTCCCACAGGATTTATAAATACGCCCTATACTTCGACGCATAGCCACATCATCAGGTACAAGAAAGTCACACATACAGTAATAGCAAGGGGAAAAGGAATAGACACATTTACAGAAATTAGACAGTTTTCATTTCCCTTATCTTTTTCTCCCGCGTGAGAACTTTCTCATTGCTTCTCTCATTTTTTCTTAACCCTGTCTAACTCTTCACCCACGCTCTTTCCCTCCCCTTTCCATATTGAATCTATAAGGAAAAGGAACACGGCTGTTGTAAGACATCACAGTTAGATAAAAGCTCCAAATAGCCGTTGTTTGCGAGCAAAATAACCGTTGAAGAATTCCCACCAGCGGGGGTTGGGGCTCTCAGTGGTAGCGCTTGTAAGCAAGTATTGTTCTCGATACGTATTTCGACAACTAAGTTGCCATCTTCGGGAGAGAAGAATAACTGTGATATGTTCTGTTGCTGAGTTCAGTTATTCTTCTCTCCCGAAGATGGCAACTTAGTTGTCGAAATACGTATCGAGATAGGCTCGGATGAATCATTTTAAATGTATATTCTGTCTAACCACGCCAATTCTTTAAAATGATGAGTGAATTAAATTATTAAAAAATTTACAAATAAGAATCAATGAAATTGTGTTAATCTCGTGTCTTTATTGTTTAGGCGTTTCTAGCAACCTAATTTTGTTGATAGCAACGAAGATGATTGAAAGAAAACGGATTAGAAGACTGATGGGTTTCTTGTAATTACTCAGTTAATATTAGAAAGTATCTGTGCGCTAGTGGGTTAAGGACGTTATCAACAACATCTTTTACACCGTGTGGAACATTAGATGAGTATGATTCGTCGTCAATTTTGCTGTTCACGGACATTTACTGAATAATAACGTTAACATATTTTACGGTATATTCTTCATTTGAGGTACTGATCCAGGGAAACCGGATCGACTCATATCAGACTGAAGAGGTAAAGCGATACTATATTGTTGAGAACGTTATCAATAACATCTTTTAACTTTGGTGGTACATTAGATAAGTTTGTTCCGTCGTCTATTTCGATGTTGACGGAAATAACCGCTAAATAATAAAAAAGGACTTGGTGCTCTTTGGTGAATATGGTGTAGAATATCTTCTCTGGCTCCAAGCGGGTGATATAAAGAAACCGGTCGTATTCCTGGATATCACCCGGCTGGGACACCGAGAAGAATTTCTATGCTAAATAATAACATCGACATATTTAAAAACAATATTAACAAAATAATGTTGAAATATTAACAAATAATCAACCCTGATTGGCTAAAAATCAGGAGTAAGACGCAGATCTTAATACATGGGGGGAATCAGTTAGTATAGTTTTCCATAAGAAACGCATGTAAAGTAGGTTTTCGTTACCTGCAGTTGTTTCTTTTACAGAATTAAATTAGAAACAATGGTCTTACGAAAGTGAGGCATGTGTCGCAAGAAAGGAAAATGATCATAGATTCTTATTTTAGTCGTGAAATATTGATATAGATGCGAACTTTTGAGGATTTTTTAAAACACACTCAAATTTTGTAAAATATTTGGAAAATAAACAACCCATCCCTTTGACAACTAAGGCTGTTGCTGAATGTTGATTTAGTCCCCGTGACGACCAATGTGATTGCTGATTCCGAGTTCATGCATTTTCCCATAAGAATGCATTTGTATTTAGGCCCATTTAGAAGCAATTCACGATATGAAGAGGGGGAAATTTTCAGAGATTTTAACTATTGCAGTCACGAAAAATTTGTAGTGATGAATTGCAGGGGCAACAAACATGCGTAGCACCGTCATAAATTAGTGGAGATGGAGGAGTAGCTTTTTATTTTTCAGTTCGGAGTCTTGACAAATTTTACGACCGAATTTCCCAGAACCAGAAATTGAAACGTCATGTCACATACACATAAGAATACAATGCTAACATTACACTATTAAGGTTACTATTTATACAATATCATACGCTTAGACAAAAACGTAAATCGCAAAACGAGAGGAAGATGGTGTTCGAGGAAAAAAGAGAATGATAGCAATCAAATGTACTGAATAGGAGTATGAGGAAGATTATCGCATCGAAAGTTAGTCGTATCAGGAAATTTATGAAATTATGGAAGAAAGTCGCGGAAGAAAGGAATAGACTGAAATGAAATCAGCGAATTGAGTGGATGGGAAACTAACGATTGGCAAATTAAGTATTGAAATATCATCCTCGGTGGAGGAAGACTTTGGATGGATGAATAGGCAAGTCAAGAGAGGGAATGTGGAGAGAAAGAGATTGCTGAAGAATTCCCGCACCATATAAAGTGCTGCTTCAAAAGTTAGCATATTGAAAACATAAATGAGAGTTCCTTATATCGCACTACTTCCCAAATCGCACCACTAGACCAAAAACTGAAATACTGCACTTGCGATCTGATGAGATGAGACATTTATCACATTGGTTTGCAACTTCTAACATCCAAAAGTACGCCTCACTTGTGGCAGTCGGTGAGTTACGAAATTTTGCTCATTTTAAGAAAATAAGGTCACTCGAAATAAATTTTAATGATTTTCGTAAGAGTATAGGAGACAGGTGAGTCTTTCTTCTTTTATTTTAGTTAAATGTCATATCTATGAACTCAGATTACATTGAACGCCATCACTACAGTGGTATTCACACGCGTTTAAGCCCGGAAAGCCATTTATTATAAAATGGCGGAGGTTCCCAAATCGCCGTACGGTGAAGAGTTCAAAGAAATTTCAGTGGATAAAGATTTGAAAAGAATTCAAGGTAGAGATTACTAAAAAACGTTCAGAATTTTTCAAGTACTGGTAATTTTTTTGAGTTTAGTTAAAATCCATCCATTATGGTCATAAAATGATATACTTTCAAATGATAGTTGGTGATGCATCTAATGTGGTTGAAGCTATATATTCATTCATTAGTATTTTTAAATGTGGTGCGATTTCGGATGCCTGTGGTGCGATTTGGAAACCTGTCGCCAAACTAGCACTGCTTGCAAGGTTAAAAATTGATTTTTCATTAAATAGTTCAAGCTGGAATACAATCGATTTTGAAAAAGGAAAAAATGCTCCTTCACACGTCAGTAGAAGGTGCAGAGAAAGAGCGATGTTAAAGTGCCTCCCCCCTCCCACCCCCCTAAAATGCAGAGAAACAGCGATGTTAAGTGCCCTCCCCCTCCCACCCTCCTAAAAGAAACATCGATATTACATTACCCCTCCCACCTGCGTAAAAGATGGGGATGAATGTGACAGGTGATCTTCTTAGAAGATTCCGATTTTCGGGTTTGTATTATTTTAAATCGCAAGTCTGACGAGAAAGTGACGTCTCCTGCCCCTTTAAGATGTATGAAATGATTTCCGAGGACCTTTCAGCGACTATTGTCTTGCACCCTTCGCTGGTTACCTATGGATCCTTAAGAGAAAAGGGGCTCTTCTTACCTGTCCAAATGCCGACGTATGCTTTCTGACCCTTTTAAGTGCGACATGCGTTACTCTCTTTAAGGCGTGTCGAATGAAACACACACATTTTGTCACGGTTGACACGCGTCACTCATGACCATGCTTGAGATGTGTTACAAATTTCTGTTTGGGGTGAAACTCTTCGAAATATTTTCCGGAAAAAGCAAAAGTTCTTCGACCAATTACGTCGATCACTGATGTCACGTGATCAAGCTTAGAAAACTGCTTAAATACCAGTAATTTAGGAAAAGTCACGCCATTTTACTTTGTCACTGGAACGAGAAAATTCACGGTTTTGCTGCAGAGATGGATTTTGCGTTCAAGTTTGTTCCTGCATCTGAGATCGTCAGGGGATTCCGCGACGGACTTTTTAATTCGCAGGAATTATTAAAGGGGGCTTTTTCGGGATTAATACATCGCATAGTGATGATGGACGATTTCGTCGAAGAGAGAGACTTTGTTTCTCTGGCGAATGCTGCGGGGAATGCTCCGTCGCTCGTGCTAGATCCTGAGCGTCGACCCTCCGACGGTGAAGACGCCTCTGCGATAATCTCTGGGACTCCACCTGCACCGACGCCGGACTTACTGAAGGATCTCCCCCGTGACGGCGATCACGATGGCGTTCACCCGGGACCGATCTTTGCGGAAGAGAACCTCGCAGAAATTCCATCGTTGGTCGACGATTTAGCATATAGCTACGCTTGTGAACCGCCAGTGCTAACCGGTGAGTTATTCCCGGAAAACGACTTCCCCATTCCCCCCGCGATTAATCAGATGGGTGGTGGGAGTTATTTTAATATAGTCCGGGAGAACAAAAGTTTCGTCCGGAAATTCCAGCTTTGGGGGAGGGAGATGACGATAGCGATTCGTCAAGTCCCCGAAGGAGCGGACCCACTTCAGTGGTACAGCGCGATGTTCGATGCATTGCTAGAAATGCTGAAGTCGCGAGTGGGAGGATCGGCAAGAGGTGGGATGACAGTGCGGAATGAGGCCCATCCGAAAAGAGATGTAAGTATTTCTTTTCGGAGGGTCGACCAGTTACAGTCCGATGCCATCCTGCAAAAGGATGGATGCCATTATCGCGTTAATGTTATGTATATTTGCAGAGATATAAAATGTTAAACTTTAAAATTTTTTTCGCGCCACACTTTTCCTGCGGAGGTAACTTCATGTTCATCCCGATATCTCGGGCCTTATACGCCCGCGATGAAAAACCAGAATTAGGTTTTTAGAGAAATAAAGGCATGCTCTTTCTTTTACAAATAATTTGGAAAAGTTTCGAGAGGGTCTTTTTTTGTAAATGTGAGCTGAATATACACAATTTTCGGCGTCGTAACGAAAATCACAATATTTGCACTCAATTTTTAAACTAACGGGCGACATTAAGAAAATGAAACTTTTTATTCCAACACCTTGTATACAGTAGTTATAAGGCAAAAAGTTTCGTGTTTATTGTATGTTAATTTCAAAAGATATAAAATNGATAAGCCATAATTTTACCTTTATCTTATCATCATCTTATCTTATCATCAATCTTAGATTAGATCAAAGATTAGATGCGCCAGCATTGCACCTTTATCTTATCAATCAATCTTATCTTATCTTATCATCAATCTTAGATTAGATCGGAGATAAGATGCGCCAAAACCCGCTGATTATATCTACTTGAATCAAAATTTAACGATTGAAGCTTTCATCTTTGAAGTAAATCTCACGAATATACCAACATCATTCGGTATCCGGATGCAATAACTGTTCACGGGTATGAACTCACCTTTTGCGGACGATTCCAAAGTTGGTTGTAAAAAATCAATAAAACGTATCCTTAAAATCTGTATAGCGAGACATCATACTAAATATATCACATACAGTCCCATAAATAGAATAGAATAGAAACGTCTTTACAGCGGGAGAGATTAGGACTAACAAGTCCCCTCTTATATCTAACCCATTCAATGTTAATAACAGGTAAGGATAGAACAGTAAAAAAAGAGAAAAGAAGGAAGAAACTATGTGTGGATAAAAAACCTAAGCCAAAAGTTTAGGAATAAATTTCCAATGCAGGAAAACACCCACAATAAGAGAGCGTGAAAAACCTGCAAAACCTACTGATAGTAATTGCTAAATTTTAAACTAAAGAAAATATTTCTATAACCTGAAATAAGAAAAAAAAGAACACTTAAGAAATATTTTTGAAAATACATACATAACTGCGAGGAAAAGTTTCCATACCAGAAGACAATGATCATTTAAAAGTACAATAAACATAAACAAAAGTACAAATGAAATAGAGGTTAAAAATATGCAGTACAATTTCATGTTATAGCTACTAAAAACAATAGAATCACCAAAAGGGATCGTTAATTGCGTAAGAAAAATACAACAACGGCAACAAAGCTAAGATCAGTATTCATTATTCATACATGAAACAAGGATAAATAGAGAGATAGAGGGAGACAGAAGATATAGCAGGATAGTGGAATGAATATGAGAAGAAGGTAGGATATCCGTGGTGTTTTTAAAGAGAGTATTGCAGGCTTAAGTGCATTAGAATTGTACATACATTCATTTGGAAGCGGCATTCAATATTGCTTTATCACTGGATTAAAAGATGTTTGTAGCATCTTTTCTTAAAGGAAGCAGGAAGGAAGAGGAAATCGAGGACTTAATTTCAGGAGGAAGTGCGTTCCATAGATTGCTGGCTGTGACGATAAATGGCATAAGGAATTTTTTTTCTTCGGTGATGAGGAATTATAGGATGAGGTGTTACTTGCAGCCTCTGATGTTGAGATCATGTATTTTGTAGAGAGAAAAAAATGGTAGAAAATATAGTGCGAAATCCTTCAGTTTAAGATATTATAAGTAGTTGAGAAAATATGTTTCTTTCTCCGCGACGATAAACGGAAACTATTATCGGAGAAGCCTTGATGAGAAGTGATTGTACTTGCGGAATTTAGTGTTTCTATCTTAATTCGACGTAAAGGTAAGAATCTGACCAAAAGTGCTGTACCATTCCTCGTACGTGTAATTGAAAAATGAAGGAGTAAAATAATAGCTTAAACGCCAATAAGCGGACCCCTGGGTGTCCGTGAAATAAACCAAATCAAAAATCAATATCGCTATTTCTGTAACTTTGCTATATTTGTCAGGCAATTTCATCGATTAACGCATTTTAAGAGTAAACTTCTCAAAATTAATTGAATCTACTTAAAATTCTAAATAAAATCTCAATCTTTATGTATTAAAAATAATAATAATACGTTTATATAAGGGATACATTGAGAATTATTAGTTTATTTTTACATCTTCTACAACTTCTAACTATATGCATATGTGAAACCACAAAATTTTGGAGTTAGGTGAAACAATAAATCGAGCGAAAGGAAGTTCTCACCTAATTTAACTTTAAGAATTGGCTCAGATATCTCCTTCTCAAAACAGGAATTTACATTGCAATAAACATGTGGATAATATCAAATAAAAATACAGCCTGAGACGCGGTAAGTTAAACGATCTGTAACTTTTATGCATAGTTACTCCGAGGTAACCTTATCAATTCCTATACACACCAATATTTCGAAATCAGAAAAGGTGAGATACAGGGAGGTGGGAAAAATCCACAGGAAAGCAGTTATGTTTTAAATTAATAGTCTTTCATTAACTTTTTTCCAGCGATATCCCAACACCACTCCGCTTTTATTCATTATGTTATTTTATATAATGTGCTTTCCAGCGCTTTGGCAAGTTGTTTTTGTTGCTCATAGAAAAACTACTTACATTCCCATACTTCTACCATATTGTTTGGTGATCTAATTCCAGGTATGGTGCTGGGGTTATTGAGTTCATTCTTATACTTCGAGATCTACTACTCGTCTGGGTTAGTATTTCGTTTAATTCTTGTGTAGAGGTATTGTGATTTTAATTAAATTTTTTTAAGGTTAAGGCACCGGAGTCAACGTTCGAAGAAGAATTATCGTGTTTGTTTGCGGCAATATTAACCACAACCCTGACTTTGATTAACGATTGTATCTCTGGACAGGTAGTTCAGATATAAAATCCTGGAATTTCGCTCTAATGCTCTTCAGGATCACCATGGTAACCACAGGGTCTCCGGGCTCATGCGCCTGGAAAACATCCACAGGAAATCAGTAATGTTTGCAACAGGTTATTCCGATTAATAACGTGATAAATATGCTAAAGGAGACTCAATGAAAACGAATGGTCGAAAAGGAATGAATCTGTGTTTCTACAGCCTGGAAGGTTTAATCACTAAAAGCAAGAAGGCACACTCATAACGGGATATATTGGGGTTGAGCATACATGTTAGCATCAAGGATGCTGGTAAACATTCCTTCAAGAATAAATCTTTAAAAAACTTATTGAATTAAAATTAATATGATCGTGCGTGTCTTCGTGGAGTTTCATACACATCTTAAAAGAAAGCGCTCCGTAACTTCCTTAAAGATTTTCATTGACCGGTTTCGATAACCGGTCAATAACACTAACTTTTAATTATCGTGTTTGTTTACGGTAATATTAAACACACCCCTTCCTTTGATTAAAGATTAACGGTTAACGATTGTATACCTAGACAGGTAGTTCAGATATCAAATCCTGGAATTCCGCTCTAATTCTCATCAAGAACACCATGGTAACCACAGGGTTTGCGGGATAATGCGCTTGGAAAAACTTTTCGAAGGCAATTAACGCAGATGCCAATTGAGCGGAGTAGTCCTGAAATACAATGCCTGCATCTGATCTGTAGATTCGATCATCCCGATTCTATGAAGTGAGGAACGGGAAAGAAATGTCTATGAAGAAAATCAGACACGCACTTCACTCTAAGGATAATCGGAAAAGCGATACTTGCCAACGTGAGGAGGACATTACAGGTCATTGAAAATTTCCGAGAAATTACTCATCCTCAGGTGCTAAAAAAATGTGTAAGGTTTTCTTTCCTTCACCTAGGATATAAAAATAGAAAGGAAAGGTTGTTTTGTTTGTTTCTGAGTAAACTCACTCGGAATTCAGTTCCACCTGTATTCACCACATTTTCGCACGATTGTGGTTATAAAATTCGTTTTTGCTCCCATTTTGTCCATGCTTTGAAAACTACATGTTATCTGCCACAGAAAATCTGCATGACGTAGATCAGCAATGTCGTATTGTTTTGAAACGAATTCCGAATCAGTTCAGTTAAACATAATTCCTGAAATGCGAGTCACTAATTTTTACGATCAGACGAATTGTATGAGAGTGACAAAGCATTTGGGCCATTCCATGTCAAGTGGACTAACGGTCCCCGCTCGACCACCACCGATTTCAATGAAATTTTGTGTGAACATAACTTAATACCTTCTATGAACATTTCCCAAGTTTTACATCCATCGATGAAATATTTGCTGAGATATAGTCATTTGTTTGACCCCCTACCGCAGCCTTCTACAGTTAGACA